>JASDQU010099872.1:117816-130802 GCA_032191745.1 Picea mariana
ACTAATTCACCCCCCTCTTAGTATCAACAGAAACTTTATTTCTTTTTTTTCCATTCAGAGCAAAATTCGAATAGATATATCGGCCCCAATGACTATATTGCTTCATCATGGTGAAGTGTGATGTGTCGTTGTTCTGATATCTCAGAGAAGCTCCAATTTTGTAATTTTTCTTTCTGCGAAGTCTCCTCTAGAACCTCCTATAACCTTTGAGTATGATCCTTTTTCTTTCTTAACTTTCTATCCTTCTTTCCAGCGATCTTCGTATTGGTAGTTCTTTTCTCGTTCTGATTATTTTCTTCTTTGGTCTTAGTTACTTTGCGCCGTTGAAATTATTTCCTAGGATTCTTGGATAATACTTCTTCTGTGTCTGGGATAGGTAATTCAATTTCCTGAGGATCCTCTAGTGTTCTCTTAGCTTCGACATCTGGGTTTCTGGTTTTAAATATCTGTGATCTTCTCTTCTGTTCCTCAATCAAGTGCGCAATCCTTCTGGTCATAAAGTCTTTTAACTCTTTCTTCTTTTGTTCCAAAACTTCTTCTTCTTCCTTTTGTCTGGCTTGATCTCTATCAATCCAAGGTTTTCCTATTAGCATGGTAAACGGGGCGTTGTCTTCAACAAATTTAATAATCTCAAATTCTTCTTCTGTTTAAGTTCCATTGACAGTCATAGGTATCCGAGCGAGCCTTCCACATAGGTTTACTAGCTTTCCTCTCAATAAATGTATTCCTCCTAGTGAAGGGATCATAGCAGGCCTTCCTATAGCTTCCCAGGTTCTCTCTGGCATGATATTCATTTGTGTTTTCTCATCCAGAACACAGTCAATGTTGAAGTCCCCTATTCTTGCTTCAATGCATTCCTTCTCTTTGAAGATCTCTGATAAGATGACATGTTGGTGGTCATTCAGGGTTTCTTTTATTTGTATCAATACTTTCTCAGATTCTTGCTGGGGTTCTACCTTTTCTGGATCTTCCTTAGGGTTGTCTTGATTTAGATTCATTCCTTCAAGCTTAGCGATCATTCTAAGGAAATCCAATACTTCATGGTCCATAGCCTTACATCGAAGACAATTAGGTCTTCTGCCAGGGAGTTCCTTGGCAACATGTCCTGGTCTTCTGCAACTATAAGAGAGGGTTAATCCTCTCTTTCTTTTAAATTCTCCCCAGCTTGTTTTGTACTGTGCACTAGGATTGTATGAGCTAACCTGAAAAAAATTATTTTTAGGGTCCTACATCCATTTGTTAGTCCAAACATCTTTTCTATGCATATGTATAACATATCTTTCATTATTCTTATCAGATATATTCATATCAAATATTCTTTCATCTATTAGTGCCCTAGTTTTTAATCTAGGACATAATCTATCAAACATACCTGGGATTCATACTCTAGAAACACAAATTTCCACTTATCTTACTTTTACATAGCATAAATCTTTCAAATCTAAGACTTTTTTAACTATTCTTACCTTTATCAGAGCACGAAGCTTGCATATCTTACCTCTTTTAGTCAGAAGTTTCCACTTTTACCTTTCTTAGAGAACAAATATTTCAGATCTTTCTTCTTTTCTTCAGATCCAACCTCCTTTCTTCAGATCAATCTTCTTTCCTTCATATCTTGCCTTCTCTCTTTAGCACAAAGATTTTACAATTTCAGGATGAATCTTTGCACAGAGCTTCCTCTTTCTTAGTTCCTAGCAATCACAGTTTCAGGTCCTGACAACAGAACCATTTGTTGGCATAGGGGCATACCTAAGGTTCAATGCTACAACAACGCACCAACAAAACCCTAACTACCGGACCTTTCAGCAACACCTGAGAAGAAGATGATGTCTCACCCGAGGTAGAGGAAGGGGTGGTTTTAGGACTCAAGTGTCTGCAACCTTTGTTGGGACATAGATCTATGATTGTACTACTTAATAAAGAAATTATCACCTTCAATTATTTAACATAGAATCATTGTCTACTTCGCTGAGAAAACATAGCCTCACAGTATTCATAGTACTCTACCATATACAAGCACTTAGCATAAGTAAAATAGGTCAGAAGTAACTGATCAAGCACTGAGCATATTCATGTACATTAGATCTAACATTCTATACATCATTAGCACTGAGCATAAGTATATCTATCTAATCATATCAAAGCACTAAGCAAAGAAGACATAAAGACATTCAGATAAGAACCAATCAAGATAACACAATGTTTACATGGTTCACCCCTCTCCTGGGGCTACGTCCAAAAAATCTTCTTCTTTATTGTCTTCAGTCAATCTGTTACAGTACAAAGCCTCTAACCCTTACTCTGCATAGGAAAAAAGATCTGTGCAGCTCGCTAGATTCTTCTTCCTCACGTTACAACACTAATCCTTTCACAATCTGTAACAACTACTTGCACTCAGCTCTACAAGTATCTTACAATCATGCACAAAGCATACAAAACCCTACTTGCACTTAGCATACATTCACATCACTTAGATCTAGCACTTAGCCTTTCATTCGTCTCCTCTCTCTTCCTAGCCTAGGCATCTATTTATATATAAAAAAATAGGCCTAAACATGGGTAAACCCATGGGCCAACATCCCTTTCCCGTTATGATGCAGGAGCATCGCCAACACATCAAGCAAGCTAGCGTGGAAGCGGAGGACAGCTGGACAAGCCAGCCAACATTTTTGAATATTTCCCTTGAAGTTGATGCGCCAAAATCTTAAATGAGCCATTAAGAGAAAGCGCACTTGTATATTGTAATGGACCTTGAGCAGATTGCTCTCATCCTTAGGTAGATGGAGGCATTTAAAGTAGTTAATGTATGTAGGTAGAATTTAATTGTAGATTAGACAGCTTGAGAGTGCAAGAGGGAAACAGGATATAGACAACCTCATTGTGCATTTGTATTATTATGAGAATTTGTGTATGAAGAACACAGAAGAGAAACAAAGAGAACTGTGTAGCAGACTCCATGTACAGATCTTGAATTAATAGAAGAGGAAATTGATTCAGACTCATGGTGTTCATATTCTCTGTGTATGCATCTTTGAATGTTATGCTCATGAATGTTTATTTCCTGTTATGCATTTTTTGTTATGCTGTGTATATGATTTCATGTTTGAATTGAAGTCTGGAAGGAAAGGAAATTAGTTTCAATTGTTTCTCTATCTTGAGCCAGAGAATTCCTACAAGGAGTGCAGTTGAAGTGTTCGCAAGGAGTGTGTTGACAGAGGGCTCAGATAGTTTAACCTTTGATCCTATTTCCAGAAGTGGAATTGAGCATAGAAGCCATGCAAGGAGTGCGTAGGCTAAGCTAAGACTCATAGTTACGATTCTGAGCAGAGGAATTAAAGACTGCTGCTACAAGGAGTGCACAGAGTCGAAAGACTTCAACACTTAGACGTGGTTGAAGGTTGCCGCAAGGAGTGCGTGTAAGAGTTTCATGAAGGACTTGAAGGTCATGGGAAAGCTCAGGAGGGATAGGTCTTCAAATTTGTTGAAGGATAGCGCAGAGAAGTTGTGCCTCGAAGGGTTGCAAGAAGCATCGCAAGTTTGCACGCAGGAGAACGAGTTCCGTGGAGGAACACTTAGTCATTTTCACAGATTTCACCAGGAGAGACGGACGGTTGGAATTCTTCGAGGAGAATTCGTGAATCTCTGTGAGCCATTAGATCTTGGAGAGGTGCAGGAGAGATACGGCGATGTATTCCCAAAAGGTTCAAAGCTCAGAAGGGGCAGAGCCATTTGTCCAAGCCAGCCAGGGCCATTGGATTATTCGCGAGATCGCCTATCTGGATTTCGTGAGAAAAGAGTCAAAGATTTGGCAATGGGAATCGTGATATTGCGATACGCGATATCCCGATGGATACGTAAATAGTGTGGGCCACATCTGAGTTGGCGAGTGGAGGACAGGTGGAACAAGCTATCGGGGTTTCGTGGCGAGAAGTCTCGATACAATAGCATCAAGATTCGCAAAATCACGAACCCCAAATTCCCGATAGAGGTGACAGGACGTTGAAAGGTCAACTCGCATGCATGTCGGATAATCGACATATCGGGAGTCGGGAGTCGGTAAAATTAAGTGTTCGACATCACGAGTAGTGAAATCATGATAGGAGAAGTCCCGATAGGGTAAAGGAAGGGTCAACGTTGACTCGTATCGGGTCTTGGGGATCCGAGAGTGCAAAGTTCAACCACTAACCTCACGAAGTCACGAAATCTGATCCTCCGAGTGCAGAGAGGGGATCGCACGGAGATTTCTATGGGTGAATATTTCCCGATAGGGAAATAAAAGAACCAGTTAGTGTTCCTCGGGCCGAGGGAAGAGAAGATCTTGTGAGCGAGCATGCCTGCGGGCACGGCTGCGTCAGTTTTTGTATTAGAGCCCAGAAAGACTCTTTTCTTTTTGTAGCGAAGAAGAAGAAAATTCACCATGCCGCCAAGGAGAGAGAGGCAATCACCCGATCCAGAGGATAGGGAAATGCCATGAAGAAGAGGCAGGCAGATAACAGATCCAGTAATGGATAGACAAATGCGTGATCTCCGAGCTAGACTCGAAGACATGGAGACAACGCAAAGACGCACAACCAGTGTGGGGGATCTTAGTGATTCCGAACACGAGATTGAGGCTGAACGCGAAGAGGAATTTGYAGCTGAGGATGCATCAAACGAGCATTTGATCAGAGCTATTGCCAGGATGGGTGCAAGGGAGAAAATGGACATTCTAGTTTATGAGGGAAACTTGGATACAGAGGAGMTTTTAGACTGGATTAGAGCTCTGGATACTTACTTCGATTACGAAGAGKTCGAAGAGTATAAGAAAGTTAGGCATGCTATCATGAGGTTGAAAGGACATCCAACATTGTGGTGGGATGAGCTACAAGCTGACAGACTCTACAAGGGAAAGCAGAAGATCAAAAGCTGGGACAGGATGATCACGAAAATGAAGGCGAAATTCATCCCCAGGTACTATCAGATCACTCTGTTCAAGAGAATGCAGAACCTGAGACAGAAGATGATGTCAGTGAAAGAATACACTGAGGAATTCTACAGGCTAAACATCAGAGCAGGTCATTGGGAGAGCGATGATGAGAAGGTTTCTAGATATCTGAATGGTCTGAGATATGACATTCAGGATGAATTAAGCATGCTAACCATCCAAATGGTGGAAGGTTCTTATCAATTGGCTCTGAAAGCAAAGGAGAAGCTAAGACAAAAGCAGAGTCAGAGAGGTCGAGGCAGAAGCCATCCCAGAGGCAAATTTGTTGCCCAGTACAGAAGCTAGAAGCCTAAGGAAGATTGGAAGAAACCTCAAAATCGGATTGAGAGAGGTGGAACCTCACAGTGAGGACAATATGCTAAACAGAGAGGAAAACATGATGAGCAGAGAGGAGATTATGTTGATGGAAACACTTTTCCTCGTACTAGAGGTATAGGAAGAGGAAGAGGTGGGGTAATACATGCTTCACATGTGGAAAAAACGAGCACAAGTCTTATGACTATCCAGAAAAAAAAAAAAGGAGACTGGGGAAGATCACATCACCGAAGCGCAGAGGTGAGATGTTGAGGCAGAAGACACTGAAGTCAGAAGATCGCTTATGATGCGAAAATCTCTTTTGACACTTGAGAAGGAGGTGGAGAGTTTAGTCCAAAAGACCAGACTTTTCAGAACTGCTTGCAAGACCAAGGACAGGGTATGCAAGGTTATTGTAGATAGTGGAAGCACTGATAATCTTGTTTCGACTGAGATGGTGGAGAAGCTGGAGCTGGAGATGATTGATCATCCAAGCCCATACATAATTTCTTGGTTGCAGAAGGGGCACCAACTAACTGTCACTAAACAATGTTTAGTTGAATTCAAGATAGGGGGATATAATGATAAGATCTTGTGTGATGTTATTCCCATGGATGTTTGTCATTTATTGCTGGGTAGACCATGGCAATATGACAGGAATGTGATTCATGATGGGAGAATGAACACATATACCCTGGAGAAGAATGGGAGAACCCATATGTTGCTTTCGATCAAGGATAAGGAGGTGAAGCTAGAGGTAAGAAACATTGTAATTCTCATGAGTGGGAAGGAACTTCTTAACGAGGTGAAGAAGAAGGAATATCCAAAATTCTTTATGGTTAGGAAACTAAGGATTGTCTTGGCCAGCACAAGAGTGGACGATTTACCAGAGGAAATTTAGGAACTGCTGGAAGAGTTCGCTGATATAGTAGTGGACGAATTACCTCATTCGTTGCCACCAATAAGGAGTGTGAGTCACCATATCGATCTCATACCAGGGGCTAGCTTACCAAACAAAGTTTTGTATAGATTGACGCTGCAGGAGAATGAAGAAGTTAAGAGGCAAGTCCAGGATTTGATGGAAAAAGGNCATGATGGGAGAATGAACACATATACCCTGGAGAAGAATGGGAGAACCCATATGTTGCTTTCGATCAAGGATAAGGAGGTGAAGCTAGAGGTAAGAAACATTGTAATTCTCATGAGTGGGAAGGAACTTCTTAACGAGGTGAAGAAGAAGGAATATCCACAATTCTTTATGGTTAGGAAACTAAGGATTGTCTTGGCCAGCACAAGAGTGGACGATTTACCAGAGGAAATTTAGGAACTGCTGGAAGAGTTCGCTGATATAGTAGTGGACGAATTACCTCATTCGTTTCCACCAATAAGGAGTGTGAGTCACCATATCGATCTCATACCAGGGGCTAGCTTACCAAACAAAGTTTTGTATAGATTGACGCTGCAGGAGAATGAAGAAGTTAAGAGGCAAGTCCAGGATTTGATGGAAAAAGGATTGGTCAGGGAAAGCTTGAGTCCATGTGTTGTTCCAACAATACTCAGTCTGAAGAAAGACAGAGGCTGGAGGATGTGCACCGATTCAAGGGCGATCAATAAGATAACCATCAGGTACAAGTTTCCATTTCCGAGGATGGATGATCTGATGGATTGCTTGAGTGGAGCAAAGTATTTTTCAAAGATTGATTTGAAAAGCGGATATCACCAGATTCACATGAGAGAAGGAGATGAGTGGAAAACAATCTTCAAAACCAACGAGGGGTTATATGAATGGCTTGTTATGCCATTTGTCTTAACAAATGCACCAAGTACCTTCATGAGGTTAATGAACGAAGTCTTAAAAGAGTTCATCGAGAAATTTGTCATCGTGTATTTGGATGACATACTGATTTTCAATAAATCACTGGCAGAGCACTTAAAGCATTTGGCTATAGTGATGAGAAAGCTACAGTAGGAGAAGTTGTTGATAAACATGAAGAAATATTCATTCATGAAGATAGAGCTCATTTATCTGGGATTCTTTATTTCTGCAGATAAGCTGAGAATGGATCCAGAGAAAGTGGATGTGATCAAGAATTGGCCATCACCGAGGAATATTTTCGAGGTGAGAAGTTTCCATGGATTGGCTAGTTTCTACAGAAAATTCATTAAGAATTTCAGTGGAATCAACGAAGTGATGCTAGACACATTGAATAAAAGACGTAAATCTTTTCACTGGACAACAGAGGCCAAAAGGAGTTTCAACTTGTTGAAACAGAAGATCACGGAACAACCTATTTTGGTGTTGCCAGATTTCCGAAAGACATTTCAGGTGAAATGCGATGCAAGCAGGTTTGCAATAGGAGCGGTCTTAGGTTTGGAAGACAGGCTGATTGCATACTTTAGCGAGAAGCTGAATGAGGCAAAAGTGAAATACTCCACATATGACAAGGAATTTTATGCTCTCATTTAGGCACTGAAGAAGCGGAGGCATTACTTGATCCCGAAAGAATTTGTTTTGTATAGTGATAATCGGGAATTACAGTTTGTGAGTCAACAGGAGAAGTTGAATCAGAGACATGTAAAATGGGTAGAGTATATGAATAATTTCACATTTGTGATTAAACACATTTCGGGTACTGCTAACAAAGTGGCTGATGCTTTCAACAGGAAATGTTTGCTATTGCAGGAGTTTCGAGTCAAAACGTTGGGTTTTGATGATCTCAGGGACATGTATGTTGATGATCAGGATTTCAAGGAAGCGTATGAAGCAACTGAGAATCCAGTTCTCAGAGATAGGAGCCAATGGGCCGAGTATATGATCCAGGAAGAATTTCTCTTTAAGGGTAATCAACTCTGTATTCCGAATTTCTCCATGAGGGAGAATCTGCTGAAGGAAAAACACAGTGGAGGATTGGCCAGACATTTCGGTCATGACAAAACATTCACGAAGCTGAGAGAATCATACTTTTGGCTAGGGATGAAATTAGAGGTCAAGATATTTGTGGACACATGCAGGATTTTCCATCATTCCAAAGGAAGAAGGTAGAATGCAGGTTTATATCAACCATTGCCCATACCTGAGAGGCCATGGGATGAAATCAGCATGGATTTCATACTCGGATTGCCAAGGAAACAAAGGGGTTTCGACTCAATATTTGTGGTAGTGGATAGGTTTTCCAAGATGGCACATTTTATCCCATGTCATAAGACCAGTGATGCGACTCATATCGCGAATCTGTTTTTCAAAGAAGTCATTCGACTTCACGGCCTACCGAAAAGCATAGTTTCGGACAGAGACACAAAATTCGTGGGACATTTCTGGAGGACATTATGGAAGAAGCTGAGAACTAACTTGATGTTTAGTTCTGCTTATCATCCTCAGATGGATGGATAGACGAAAGTGGTGAACAGAAGTCTGGGAGACTTGCTGAGAAGCTTGGTGACAGAGCACCATAGTAGCTGGGACAATATATTGCCGCAGACAGAGTTTGCGTATAATGACTCAGTCAATAGGAGCACAGGAAAAAGTCCATTTCAGATTGTATATGGCATGCAACTGAGAGGATTTTTTGAACTGAGGGATTCAGAACAGACTGCGACTAGGAGCGCTAGTGCAGAAGATTTCGCAGAGGCGATGAGAGAACTTCATAGCCAGGTGAAGGAGTGACTGTAGAGTTCAAGTCAGGAGTATAAGTGCAGAGCCAATCAGCGGAAGAGACAACTTCAGTTCAAAGTTGGTGACTTGGTTCTAGCACATTTGAGGAAAGAAAGGTTCCCGAGAGGAACATATAACAAGCTGAAAATGAAGAAAATCGGACCATGTAAGGTCTTGAAGAAAATTGGGACAAATGCTTATGAGATTGAATTACCAAATGGGATCGAAATATCTCTGATATTCAATGTCTCAGATTTGTAACCATATAGATCTGACAAAATAGAGACTGGAGATGAGCAGCTAGTGATTCAATGGTGAAAGAAGATGCCAGTTGTAGAGAAGTTGCAGATGGAGTGCATACTGGATAAGCAAATAGGTAAGAAGACCAGAAGGAAAGAATACTTTGAGTATCTGGTCAAGTGGAAGAACCATCCAGTAGAAGATGCCAGCTGGGAGAATGAAGCAGAGATACAGAAGCATGGACGAACTGTGCAGGAGCTCATGGACAGGAGCCCATGAAAGTTTTCAAGCGACAGAGTATGATGCAGAAGCATCTCCAACACATCAAGTGAGCCAACGCGGAAGCGAAGGACAGTTGGACAAGCCAGCCAACATTTTTGAATATTTCCCTTGAAGTTGATGCACCAAAATCTTAAATGAGCCATTAAGAGAAAGCACACTTGTATATTATAATGGACCTTGAGCGGATTTCTCTCGTCCTTAGGTATATGGAGGCATTTAAAGTAGTTAATGTATGTAGGTAGAATTTAATTGTAGATTAGACAGCTTGAGAGTGCAAGAGGGAAATGGGATATAGACACCCTCATTGTGCATTTGTATTATTATGAGCATTTGTGTATGAAGAACATAGAAGAGAAACAGAGAGAACTGTGTAGCAGACTCCATGTACAGATCTTGAATTAATAGAAGAGGAAATTGATTCAGACTCATGGTGTTCATATTCTCTATGTATGCATCTTTGAATGTTATGCTCATGAATGTTTATTTCCTATTATTCATTTGCTGTTATGCTGTGTATATGATTTCATGTTTGAATTGAAGTCTGGAAGGAAAGAAAATTAGTTTCAATTGTTTCTCTATCTTGAGCCAGAGAATTCCTACAAGGAGTGCAGTTGAAGTGTCTGCAAGGAGTGCGTTGACAGAGGGCTCAGATAGTATAACCTTTGATCCTATTTCCAGAAGTGGAATTGAGCATAGAAGCCATGCAAGGAGTGCGTAGGCTAAGCTAAGACTCAGAGTTGTGATTCTAAGCAGAGGAATTGAAGACTGCTGCTGCAAGGAGTGCGCAGAGTCAAAAGACTTCAACACTTAGATGTGGTTGAAGGTTGCCGCAAGGAGTGCGTGCAAGAGTTTCCTGAAGGACTTGAAGGTCATGGGAAAGCTCAGGAGGGATAGGTCTTCAAATTTGTTGAAGGATAGTGCGAAGAAGTTGTGCCTTGAAGGGTTGCAAGAAGCGTCGCAATTTTGCATGCAGGAGAATGAGTTCCGCGGAGGAACACTTAGCCATTTTCATAGATTTCACCAGGAGAGATGGACAGTTGGAATTCTCCGAGGAGAATTCACGAATCTCCATGAGGAATTAGATCTTGGAAAGGTGCAGGAGAGATATGGAATTGTATTCCCGAAAGGTTCAAAGCTAAGGAGGGGCAGAGCCGTTGGTCCAAGCCAGCCAGGGCCGTTGGATTATTCGTGAGAACGCCTATCGAGATTTCGTGAGAAAAGAGTCAAAGATTTGGCAATGAGAATCGTGATATTGTGGTACGCGATATCCCGACGGCTGCATAAATAGTGTGGGCCACAACTGAGTCGGCGAGTGGAGGACAGGTGGCACAAGCTATCGGGGTTTCATGGTGAGAAGTCCCGATACAATAGCATCAGGATTTCTGAAATCACGAACCCCGAATTCCTGATAGAGGTGACAAGACGTTGAAAGGTCAACTCGCACGCATGTTGGATAATTGACATATCGGGAGTCGGGAGTTGGTAAAACGAAGTGTTTGACATCGTGAGTAGTGAAATCGCGATAGGAGAAGTCCCGACAGGGTAAAGGAAGGGTCAGCGTTGACTCGTATTGGGTCTCGGGGATCCGAGAGTGCAAAGTTCAACCACTGACCTCGCGAAGTGACGAAATCTGATGCTCCGAGTGTAGAGAGGGGATCGCACGGAGATTTCTATGGGTGAAGATTTCCCGATAGGGAAATAGAAGAACCAGTTAGCGTTCTTTGGGCCGAGGGAAGAGAAGATCTTGTAAGCAGGCGTGCCTACGAGCACAGCTGCATCACGTTACATATTCCCAAAGGCCCAAAAATAGGCCCAAAAGGGGACCGAGATCCCATGATCTTCGCTTCGTCTTGCGCTCCTCCTTCAACAGGATGTCGAAGTCCCAAACTAGGTCAACATGACCAAGAAATTCTCAAAACCTTGTCAAGGGCCAACACATCCTAACTGATCTCAATTCAAAGGAAGAAGTGTAGCAAAGCGATGTCCGTCATCAAAAACCTGTCATGTAGAATCCTCTTGACTTCAACAATCGCTGAAGTCGAGTACCCGGTGATCAACAAATCATCAACATACATAACTAAAAGTAGAAGTGAATCATCCATCCTGAGCATGTAGAAATTTGGGTCTGATTTACAATGTACAAAGTTCTGTGACAATAGGTAGGCATCCATCTTGGCATACCATGCCCTCAGAGCCTGCATGAGGCCATAAAGTGACTACTTCAGTCGACAGACCAAAGCTGAGTCCTACATAAATCCCTGGGGATGCTCCATGTATATCTCCTCAGAGAGATCACCGTGAAGAAATGTATTCTTCATGTCCATATGATTGACTTCCCATCCCTTGGATACCATAATGGCAAGTGCTAATTGTATGGAGTCCATATTTTCTACTGGAGTGAAGGTCTCATTATAGTCAATACCATGAACCTGCTGAAATCGTTTGGCAACAAGCCTAGCTTTGTATCTGTTGATCTATCCATCTGGTGTGCTCTTGGTCCTGTAGATGCATATGCATCTGAAAAGTTTCCTATGAGAATGAAGTGGAACTAGATCCCAAGTCTGGTTCTCGAGGAGGGAGTTGTACTCCTACATGGAGGATTCCCAAAAGGTATTTCTAGTAGCCTCACCATAATATTGTGGATCTGAATACTGAACCAAGAAAATATGCCTGGAGGGCAATGGTTCTGTGGTAGTGATTGAAACAAGATTCTCCTCGAAATCAGATCGAGTCCTACTAGTATCAGCTGGATCACCAACGAGATCCCCTATAGCCTGAAGAGAAGTCTGTGCCCACTTGTCCCTCTGCTCTGTCTTTGCAACTACATCTGGATGCTCTGACTTTGCATCTGAATGTACTGACTTTGAATATGAATCATCTAATTCCTATGAATCAGAACTCTCATCTGATGAAGAGTCAACATGTGCATGCTCATCATCTCAGACAAGTGGAAGAGTGAAGGTGTCTGCATGCAGTTGTTGAGGTACATGCGAGACACTTTCCTTGAATTGGACACTTTGCTAAATAATGATTTGGTCTGAGGAAAGATCAATAAGCCTATATCCCTTCACACCATTGGGATATCCAACAAAAAATCACTCAGTTCTCTATGGATCAAGTGCCTTCCTCTTTTCAGAGGGAATCTGGGCCCATGCACGTGAACCAAAAATGCAAAAGTGGGTCACTTTCAGTTTGAGGCCGCTCCAAGCCTCGTAGGGGGTATTATCCTTGACATATCTATGGGGAGATATGTTTTAGATGCATGTTTCACAATTAAGTGCTTCGGTGCATAGTCTCTATGGTAGTGACTTTGCATGCAACATGTAATATGCCATCTCCTTTAGAAAGCTGTTTTTCTGCTCAACAACTTCGTTTTGTTGGGGAGTATATGGAACTGTATGGTGCAACTGAATCCTTGTCTCATGGAAAATATTATGGATCTCATGATTTACATACTCTCCCCCTTTATTAATTCAAAGGAATTTGATATTCTTTCTGAAATGTGTCTCAACCAAGGCTTTGAAATCTTTGAGG
>JASDQU010099872.1:130852-148414 GCA_032191745.1 Picea mariana
TATCCAACAAAAAATCACTCAGTTCTCTATGGATCAAGTGCCTTCCTCTTTTCAGAGGGAATCTGGGCCCATGCACGTGAACCAAAAATGCAAAAGTGGGTCACTTTCAGTTTGAGGCCGCTCCAAGCCTCGTAGGGGGTATTATCCTTGACATATCTATGGGGAGATATGTTTTGGATGCATGTTTCACAATTAAGTGCTTCGGTGCATAGTCTCTATGGTAGTGACTTTGCATGCAACATGTAATATGCCATCTCCTTTAGAAAGCTGTTTTTCTTCTCAACAACTTCGTTTTGTTGGGGAGTATATGGAACTGTATGGTGCAACTGAATCCTTGTCTCATGGAAAATATTATGGATCTCATGATTTACATACTCTCCCCCTTTATTAATTCAAAGGAATTTGATATTCTTTCTGAAATGTGTCTCAACCAAGGCTTTGAAATCTTTGAGGTGTTGAAAGACATCAGATTTTTTTTTGAGAAAGTAGATCCAAATTAAATGTGAGAAATCATCAACAAAAATGAGAACAAACCTCTCTTTGTTGATGGATGGATGTGGAAAGGGACCCATAAGGTCACTGTGAATCAGATCTAAATGTGTGGAAGCTCGCTGAGACTTTTCTTTGTCAAATTTCTCTTGAGGGTGTTTTCCGAGAACACATCCCTCACATACTCCCTTGGAGAAATGGATGTCTAGTAGACCATAAACCAATATGTGCTTGCTAATTTGTTACATGTATATGAAATTCAAATGTCCAAACCTTTCATGCCATATCCTACTACTTTCATCAGCATGAGTAAGCAGTAAAGAAGAATCGGGTTCAATGAATTCAGAAAATGTATACAATCTAGACTGATGATTTACGTCATCGGTAGAAACCCTGGAGTTGGTTTGCATGTCGTAGATGTCCAAGAAATTTGGTGTGAATCTGAATTTATTTCCGGTGCCAGAATTCTTCATATTATACATGGAGAGAAGGTTGATAGAAATCTTAGGAACATGCAACACATTCTCGAAGCTTCCGTTGGTGAGTTCAATCCTTCCTTTGCCAATGACTTCGACAAAACAATTGTCCCCCATAAGAATAGGAGGAACTTTGCATGAATCCAATGAAGAATAGACTTCTTTTGAGGCAGCCATTTGATGTGATTCTCTTGAATCTACGATCGAAGAATCAAGAGAGGAGTTCATTGCAATCAAGGAATGGCTAGAATTGCCTCTTCTAGAATTCAAATGTTTTGGCTTCTTCTTCTTTGCACCCTTGGGGATGCGATCTCCAAAGTTGTTTTTCTAAAGTATTTGAGACATAAGATCTATTTTTTTTTTCATGAATGCGGATTCCGAATCGAATCCTTTGTGATAGTACATGCATTTCTCCCCTTTTCTCCCCTTTTCCCCTTTGGATCCAGAGGCATCGGTGAAGGGTTTTGTGTACTCTTCCTCATTCGGATGTGCATGAGATTTTCATTTATAATTATATTTATATTTATGATATTTTTGGCTGCCATCATGCACAATGAGTGAATGCACCCTTGGGCCTTTGATTGTTCCCATGTTGGTGAGCTTTGTTTTCTCTTGTGTCAGGGATTCAATAAAGTCCTCAAGAGAAGGCATCTTCCAGGTGGCTCCAGAGGTGAATCTAAAAGTATAGAATGTAGATACAAATACAGAGAATTCACAACCAAGCTTGGAGAGAATGGTGAGAACCATTTGTTTCTCCTCCTTCGATTTATCAATCCCACAAGCTTTGAGTTGCGATAGTAAATCCTTGATTTTTGTAAAGAAATCTTGGATATTGTTGAAGATTTTTTGATCCAATGTGAGTAGCTCCACCTCCATCATGTGTCCCCTCATCTCATATTGTTTTCCAAATATCCCTTCGAAGGTGGTCCATGATTCATTGGGAGTCTTACAGGAAGATATATGAAAAAGGAGATCGAGAGAAATAAGACTGCAAATTGTTCCGAGTTCCGCATCCATGCGATTTAAATACTCGAAATTTTCTATGGATTATGTTGGTTCTGTGTTTGTATTCAAGTTTAACCTGTACAACCCTCTATTTCACTGATGTATGGCTATTTTCTCCTTCCATGAAAAATAGTTGTAAGGTGTAAGAATGAATTCTTTTTGGAATTCCATCTTTCCACTGTCTTCAATCTTTTGTACCTGCAAAACATTTTGGTGTAGCTTTTGCTTGGCAGTCCATCGTCTCTAATAAAATTTAAATGTGTTGAACCTTCACAGAATATATCTAGATAAACAATGATACACACATTTGCAGAAAGAATTTTAGAAAGAAGAAGAAGGAGAGAAAGAATGAAAATAATTCTCATTAACCATTGTGAATAATGAATAATTTACACATGATATACTCTGTATAGCTCAATGAGTGCACACTGGAGGTGAAACAATGATCCATAGTGGTGGTATAGAGTGATTTGGACACACACTAGCAGTTATAGGAGTGAAATTCCACCTATTCTAGTCTCTCAGCCAGTTACAGGAGTGAACTTCCACCTAGTTGAGTTAACTAGTCAACTAGTCTTCAGTTAACTGACTGAACAGAGAGTAGTGAGGAGTTAACTTAGGGAATCAAGGCTAATGTGCCAGTATGGTGATGATACCAAGGAAAGGTAGAATTAACATGGTGATGATCCCAATGTTTCAAGGTGACAAAACCAATGCAACATCTAAACTCAACTCAACTAGTCAAACTGAAGTGTCAACTGAAAGAGAACATTCTCTAGGTGGAATATTCTCCCCTAAAATATAGGATACTGGATAATGAATAATTATGACTAATAAACAAGGAAAAACCTTAGGAAAAATAAATCCTATGTGTGTGTTAAGTAACTCCAATAGTAGAAGTGAAGAGGATTTTTAGATATCTAAAAGGAACAAAAGAGTTTGGATTATGGTATCCAAAAGAAAAGGATCTATCACTTATTGTCTACACATATGCACATTGGGAAGGTTGCATTGATGACTGACAAAGCACCAGTGGAGAATTGTTCTACTTGGGTGATTGTTTAGTATCATGGATAAGAAAGAAACAATCATCAATATCCTTATCTACAACCGAAGCAGAATATATTGCAGCAACAACATGTTGTACACAGGTTCTATGGATGAAAAAAACTATGAAATATATACAGGTTGAGTATGATGAGCACATTCCAATCTATTGTGATATTACAAGTGCCATCAATATCTCAAAGAACTCGGTGATGCACTCCAATACGAAGCACATTCCAATCAAGTATCACCTTCTACAGGAACAAGTTGCAGAGAAGAACATCAAAGTTGAATATGTGGGCACAAAAGAACAAGTGGCAAACATATTTACAAAAATGCTTCCACAAGAAGCATTTGAGTATCTTTCCAAAGACTCGGAGTAATTTATAATCCAAAATGAATTCTTTTGAATGCTTATCTTATATGTCTTATATTAACATGAGGAAGCACCATAAAGAGGATGGTTTAGGTCAAGATATCTGTTTCAGGAAGAGTTCAGTAAGGGGGAGTATCCCCAATGACAGTTCAGTTAGGGGGAATAGCCTCAGATGGAAAGATAATTTTTCCATTGATGACAAAGGGGGATAGATTTCTCGTATGCAGAGCACATAGGCATCATTCCATAGGGAGCGATGGTCACAAGAAGAGCATGGGTGATATGACTTCAGTATTTCATGACATGACTTCAGTATTTCATCAGAGTGCTTCCATCAATGCCAAAGGGGGAGATTGTTGATTAATTTTATTGGTTTTTATTGATGTCAACCCTTGAATAAAGTCTGGTAGTGAATTTTGGTAGCACAAAAGTTTGGGTAATGGACCCAAGTTTGTTTGATGGATAATGGTATAAGTTTTGATATATTTGCAGGTAAAACTATTCTAGATGGATAGTACATGTCATTCCATTTTTGGTGGTATGTGGAATGTCACATAACTTCTCAGAGCTAGATATTTATGGCCATGTGAAGTTGGAGAACCCTCATGAGTCATCTAGAAGCCCCAAAAGGTAAAAGTAGTCAAAATGTTTGTAAAGAATAAATTATTTAAATAATAAAGTGAAGTGATGAGTGTACTATAAATCAAAGAGGATGCAAAATAAATTATTTAAATAATAAAGTTAATGGAGAACTTAGTAATTATGGAAAGTGGTTAAGTTAAGTGGACAAGTGATTATAAGTGGTTTAACCCTAAAATAAGGAAAGCGGGTTAAGATGGTTAGAAGGTAACCCCTTGAGGAAACTACACAAAAGTATAAATAAGAGGCAAAGGTATCATTCAAATCAAACTTGAATATCACTGAATATCTATTTTTTTGAAAGGTTATTTGGGTAGGTATTATTGATAGAGAAACAGTGCGGAAAAAAAAGTGTAGTAGGAAAACTATGGCAGAAAAAGTGCGGGGAAAAAGTGCGGTAGGAAAACTGTGGAAGAAAAAGTGCAGCACGAAAACTGTGGCTAAAAAAGTGTGACGGAAAAAGTGTGACAGGAAAATTGTGGTAGAAAAATTGAGACAGGAAAAGTGCAACAAGAAAAGTGCGGCAGGAAAAGTGTGGAAGAAAAAGTGCAGTAGGAAAAGTGCGACAAAAAAAGTGTGGTAGAAAAATCACAGCAAGAAAAGTGCGGTAGAAAAACCATAGCAGAAAAGGTGTGGCAGAAAAATCGCAACAGAAAAATCGTTGCAGTGGATTCACAACAACAAAACTAGGGAAATAGAAAGCTACAAGAAGAAAAAAAGGTATGGCTCTCATATGTGTAGTGTTGAATTTATTAATCAAGTTGAGGGTTTTCCTAGTAAATATGTTGGATGCCCTCTTGGGAGTTTATGGCTTGTTGTAGAATTAATATGAGGCAGATCTACTAAATTTTAGTATTGGTTCATGTTTGAGGGATTTTGGTTAAGGTACGTTGTTGAAGTTANACAACAAAACTAGGGAAATAGAAAGCTACAAGAAGAAAAAAAGGTATGGCTCTCATATGTGTAGTGTTGAATTTATTAATCAAGTTGAGGGTTTTCCTAGTAAATATGTTGGATGCCCTCTTGGGAGTTTATGGCTTGTTGTAGAATTAATATGAGGCAGATCTACTGAATTTTAGTATTGGTTCATGTTTGAGGGATTTTGGTTAAGGTACGTTGTTGAAGTTATTGGTACAAATAGAGCTTGTATATCAGTGAGGTTCTAGCACATGGTTTGAGGTACAGACTTGTGGTATAGTGTTTGAGGTATATGTGATCAGATCATATTAGTTGATGAGTATACAGTCACAGGTTTCTTAGTGACATATTCAGTTTCTACATTTGGGTACATGGTTCAGACAAGTAGTTGATGAGTTGGCACATACATGAGGTGTATAGTTGATGATGTTCATACATATTGATGAGTCATAGTTTATGTGTATTTAATGCATGATTGGTACATATTTGGTGCAAGGTTGATGCACTCGTTGATGGTACAGGTCGAGGTACAGGTTGGTGCATGGTTGATGCACTTGTTTATGGTATAGGATGATTATTGGTTGTTTGGTACAGTTTGGTGCATGTTTGATGCACTTGTTTATGGTACAGGATGATTACAGGTTGGTACATGGTTGATGCACTTGTTTATGGTACAGGTTGATTATAGGTTGATTAGTACATGTCTACAGCAGTATATGTCATAGTGATAGTGTGATAGGGGTTCTGTCATTCTACTTCTACGTCAGGGTGGTTGGACGGGGCAAGGACAGGTGGTTGTAGCCACCTTCTAGTTTTAGCTAGAGAACATAGGGGGTTGTAGCCTCCTTCTGGTTGTAGCTAGAGAATTCAGGAGTTGGAGCTTCCCTCAGGTTGTAGCCTAAGAAACTAGGGGGTTAGATCCTCCTTCCAGTTGCAGCTGGAAAACAAAGGAAGTTGGTCTTCTAATGAATGTAATTCTTAAAGACATATAAGAAAATGTATTCTGTGGTCTTCTCCCACTTTGGGTTTCCACGTAAAAACACTGGTGTACTATGTATGTGTATGATTGTTCATTTGTTCATTGTTTATTTACTTTGCAAGTATTGTATGATAATGCTACATTGATATAATAATTGCATTTTGTGGTTAAAAAGTATTTAATTTCTCTATTACTGATTCAACCCCCTCTCATTAATCCAACAATTGGTATCAGAGTAAGTTCCTTCACGAAACAGTTTAACCACTGGAAGGAGATCATGGATTATTCTGAAAATGGAGTACCAATGTTTAATAGTCAGAATGGATTAAAGTATGAGATGTGGAGCAGAAAGACAAAAGTATTTTTATAGGCACAGAAAAATTATATTTGGCTATCAGTTGTTAGAGGATATGATAGTTCAAAAAGGGAAAATAGTGCAGTCAAGAAGGAATTGAAGAAGAATAACAAAATATAAATGGATTTCATCCAGGAAAGATTACCTAATCCGGTAAGTGAAAAGGTTGGTAAATGTTCATTAGCCAAATAAATTTGGGATGAGTTACATGACATAAATTCTTCATCCATCGCAGATTTAGAAAATGAAAAAAAAATTGCAGATACAGATCAAGAAGAATTATGTTCACCACATCAAACAGATTCAGAAGATGAAGAGTACATAATCACCAGAGGTATTTTTTTGGCTTTAATTGTAAAAAATGCGGACATATTGAAATAGAATTTCATGAAGGAAATGAGACAGGAAAAACTATTTGAAAAGGAAGACAATTATGAAGAAGAATTGATTAGTTCTTTAGATGAACTAAGATAAGAAAACAAGTCACTCAAGAAATAATTGATGAAACAAAAGGAAAGTGTTTACATTTTTTAAGAAGCCCAACAGGTCATTGAGAACTTAAGAACTCAGCTAGAAGAAGCCAGAAATATCGAAGAAAATCTTGAATATCAAAAGAACTATTTGGAAGCCAACATAGAAGAACAAAAGGAAGAAGAAGAAATCAAAGTGAAGATATTGACAAATCATCTTAAGGAAAGAACTAACGTTCTAAACCAACTTGAGGCATAGTTTGGTCAAGAAGAGAAAGGACTTGAAGAATAAATAATCAAATTAAAAAATCATCTTGAAGAAACGAAAAAGAACAAAAGAAGTCACAAAGTCTCAGATAATGAATAAATAGTAAGAGGTTGAGACGCTTGAAGAATAAGTTGTACTCAAGTACAAGGAAAGCATACAAGTATTACAATCTGAGGTTGAAAAAAGTTGTGGAAAGCATCAATGTAACAATTTATGAAATAGGTGGACAAGAATTAAAGGAATAAGAAAATGAATCAATGGAATAACTTTAAGAAGAAGAAGAAGAACTTGAAGAAGAAGTCTACATCGAACAACCAGAAGGAAGTGGATAAATATCTATAGCGGGAAGGGTTCATAAAAGGAAGTGCAGACAACAACCTCTACATCAAGGTAACTCAAGATAGTATTTTATTAATTGAAGTTTATGTCGATGATATTATTTTTGGAAGCAATGATGACAGGTTAAGCCTGAAATTTGCAAAGGATGTGGATAATGAATTTGAAATGTCATTACTCGGAGAACTATCCTTCTTTCTAGGTCTTCAGATATGTCAAAGAAACCAAGGAATTTTTATTTCTCAAACTAATTATATCAGAGAAATGCTAAAGAGGTTCAGAATGGAACTGTAATCCAGTTACCACTCCTATGAAAACCAATTGTAATTTGAGAAAAGATGATGATTCAAAGTCTACAGAACAGAGGCAATACATGTCAATGATTGGTATCTTACTATACGTGACATCCTCCAGAGAAAATGTAATGCAGGCAGTTGCATAGGTGGCACAATTTCAAGCAGCACCAAAGGAATCACATGTTGTAGAAGTGAAGAGGATTTTCAAATATCTAAAAGGAACATAAGAGCTTGTATTATGGTATCCAAAAGGAAAGGATCTATCACTTATTGTCTACACATATGCAGATTGGGCAGGTTGCATTGATGAGCAACAAAGCACCAGTGGAGAAACGTTCTACTTGGGTGAGTGTATAGTATCATAGCTAAGCAAGAAACAATCATCAGTATCTTTATCTACAACTGACGTAGAATATATTGCAGCAACAACATGTTCTACACATGTTCTATGGATGAAACAAACTCTGAAAGATATGAAGGTTGAGTATGTTGAGCCCATTCCAATCTATTATGATAATACAAGGGCCATAAGTATCTCAAAGAACCCGATGATGCAGTAGGAGATGAAGAAAATTCCAATCAAGTATCACTTTCTATGGGAACAAGTTGCATAGAAGAACATCAAAGTTGAATATGTGGGAACAAAAGAACAAGTAGCAGAGATCTTTACAAAATCGCTTCCACGGGAAGCCTTTGAGTATCTTCACCAGAGACTCGGATTAATTTCTACTCAAAAATGAAATCTTTTGAATGCTTATCTTATATGTCTTATATTTGCACGAGGAAACACCATAAAGAGGACAGTTCAGGTTGGGAGATCAATTTCAAGAAGATTTCAGTGAGGGGGATTATCCCCAAGGAAATTTTAGTTAGGGGGAGCATCCCTGGATGACAATATAAATTTTCCATTGATGAAAAAGAGGGAGATATTTATCATATGCATAGCACAATGAAATGGTTCCATAGGGACCGATGGTCATAGGAAGAGAATGAGTGATATGACTTCAGTATTGCATGACATGACTTCAATATTGCATCAAAGTGTTGCCATCAAATCGAAAGGGGGAGATTGTTGATTAATTGGGTTGGTTGTCATTGATGTCAACCCTTGAAGAAAGTCCGGTAGTGAATTACGGTAGCAGAAAGGTTTGGGTAATCGACCCAAGTTTTTTTGATGGATAATGGTATGAGTTTTGATATATTTCTAGGTAAAACTATTCTAGATGGATAGTACATGTCATTCCATTTTCGGTGGTATGTGGAATGTCACATAACTCCTCATGGCTAGAGATTTATGGCCATGTGAAGTTGGAGAACCCTCATGAGTCATCTAGAATCCCCAAAAGGTCAAATTAGTCAAAGTGTTTGCAAAGAAGAAATTATTTAAATAATAAAGTGAAGTGATGAGTGTACTATAAGTCAAAGGGGATGAAAAAGAAATTATTTAAATAATAAAGTTAATGGAGAACTTACTAACTATGGAAAGTGGTTAAGTTAAATGGAGAAGTGGTTATAAGTGGGTTAACCGTAAAATAAGGAAAGTGGGTTAAGATGGTTAGAAGGTAACCCCTTGAGGAAGCTACATAAAAGTATAAATAAGAGGCAAAGGTCTCTCATTCAAATCACACTTGAATATTATTGAATATTTATTTTTGTGAAAGGTTATTTGGGTAGGTATTATTAATAGAGAAAAAGTGTAGCATAAAAAGTGTGGCAGAAAAAGTGCGGCAGAAAAATTGCAACAGAAAAAGTGCGACATAAAAAGTGTGGCAGGAAAACTGCGACAAAAAAAATGCAGCAGGAAAACTGTGGTAGAAAAAGTGCAGCAGAAAAAGTGTTGCAGGAAAAGTGTGGTAGAAAAAGTTTGGCAGGAAAACTGTGGAGGAAAAAGTGTGGCAAGAAAAGTGCAACAGAAAAAGCGTGGCAGGAAAATTGCAGCAGTAAAAGTGCGGCAGAAAAATCACAGCAGAAAAGGTGCGACAGAAAAATCATGGTAGTGGATTCGTGGAAGCAAAGATGCAGAAATAGAATGCTACACGAAGAAAACATTGTATGGTTCTCATATGTGTGGTGTTGAATTTTTGAATCAAGGTGAGGGTTTTCCTTGTAAATATGTTGGATTCCCTCTTGGGAGTTTGTGGGTTGTTGTAGAGTTGATTTGAGGCACAATTACTGAAGTTTAGTATTGGTTCATGTTTGAGGGCTTTTTGTTGAGGTATGTTGTTGAAGTTATTGGTATAGATAGATGTTGTATAACAGTTAGGTTCTAGCACATGGTTTGAGGTACAGACTTGTGGTATAGTGTTTGAGGTATATGTGATCAGATCAGATTGGTTGATGAGTATATAATGACAGGTTTCTCAGTGACATATTCAGTTTCTACATTTGTGTACATGGTTGAGACAAGTAGTTGATGAGTTGGCACATACATGAGGTGTATAGTTGATGATGTTAGTACATCTTGATGATTCATAGTTTCTGTGTATTTGATGCATGTTTGGTACATATTTGGTGCATGGTTGATGCACTCATTGATGGCACATGTTGAGGTAAAGGTTGGTGCATGGTTGATGCACTTGTTTATGGTACAGAATGATTATAGGTTGTTTGGTACAGGTTGGTGCATGGTTGATGCACTTGTTTATGGTACAGGCTGGTTACAGGTTGGTGCATGGTTGATGCAATTATTTATGGTATAGGTTGATTACATGTTTATTGGTATAGGTTTACAACAATTTATCTCATAGTGATAGTGTGACAGTGGTTCCATCATTCTACTTCTATGCCAGGGTGTTTGGACGGGGCAAGGATAGGTGGTTGTAGCCACATTTTGGTTGTAGCTTGAGAACATAGGGGGTTGTAGCCTCGCTCTGGTTGTAGCCAGAGAATTGGGGAGTTGGATCTTCTCTCAAGTTGTAGCCTATGAAAATAGGGGGTTGGAGCCTCCTTCTAGTTGTAGCTGGAAAACAAGGGAAGTTGGTGCTTCTAATGAATCTAATTCTTAAATACATATAATAAAAAGCATTCTGCGGTTTTCTCTAGCTTTGGGTTTCCACGTAAAAACATTGGTGTATTGTGTATGTGTATGATTTCTCATTTGTTCATTGTTTATTTACTCTGCATCTATTGGATGATGACGCTACAATGATATACCACTTGCATTTTGTGGTTAAAAAGGATTAAATTTGTATAGTATATATTCACCCCCCTCTTGGTAATCCATTAATTGGTATTAGAGAAGGTTCCTTCAGAAAACATTTTAACCACTAGAAGGAGATCATGGATTATTCTAAGAATGGAGTACCAATTTTTAATGATCAGAATGGTTTAAATTATGATATGTGGAGCAGAAGGACGAAAGTATTTTTACAGGAATGGGGACATTATATTTGACTATCAGTTGTTATAGGATATAATAGTTCAAAAAGGGCAAAGACTGCAGTTAATTAGGAATTGAAGAAGAATAAAAAAATAGAAATGGATTTCATTTGGGAAGGATTACCTAATCCAGTAAGAGAAAAGGTTGGTAAATGTTCATCAGACAAAGTTCTTTGGGATAAGTTACATGACATATATTCTTCACCCATCACAGATTCAGAAAATGCCAAAGATAATGCAGATACATATCAAGAAGAATTATGTTCACCATGTCAAATAGATTTAGAAGATGAAGAGTACATAATCACCAGAGGTATGTTGTTTTTATTTAATTGTGAAAAAAACAGACATCTTGAAATAGAATTCCATGAAGGAAATGAGATAGAAAAACTAATTGAAAAGGAAGACAATTATGAAGAAGAATTGATTAGTTCTTTAGATGAACTAAGAGAAGAAAAAAATTTACTCAAGAAAGAATTGATGAAACAAAAGGAAAGTGTTAACATTTTTTAAGAAGCCCAACAGGTCATCGAGAACTTAAGAACTCAGCTAGAAGAAGCTATAAAGATTGAAGAAAATATTGAATATCAAAAGTAGTATTTGGAAGCCAACATAGAAGTAAAGAAGGAAGAAGCATAAATGAGAGACAAGATATTGACAGATCATATTAAGGAAAGAATAATGATCTAAACCAGCTTGAGGCAAAGTTTGGTCAAGAAGAGAAAGGACTTGAAGAAGAAATAATCACATTAAAAATTCAGCTTGAAGAAGTGAAAAGAAAATAAGAAGTCATGAAGTCTCAGATAATGAAGAAAGAAGAAGAGGTTGAGATGCTTGAAGAAGAAGTTGTCACATTGAGAAGTAAAATAGTCAAGCTCAACAAAAATGTTGAAGAGATAGAAACATCCACATTAGTTTTAGATAATGAAGAGAAACACTCTAGGTTTCTAGAAATGAAGAATGAAGAAAACAGAAAGAGTTATGCAATTGTACTCAAAGGAAGGAATCATGGTCAACGAAAATCTAAGAAAAGTATTGAAAATATATCTTCAAGAAGACCATCCATGTTAAAGCCACAAAGAATCTTCAAGCATGATCATGATTAGTCAAGGAAGAAATTTAGAAGGAATACACCATAAAGAAGATCATTCACTCCTAGGTATGCAAATTTATTTTATGGTCATTCTTTTTATTGTACTAATTTTGGACATAAAGTTGCAGATTGTAGGGATTATAAAATAAATGTTCAAGCAAGAAATGCCTATGTGGCCCCACGTAACATTGAATGTTACAAATGCCATAACTATGGACACATAGCTAGTGATTATAGAAGAATGATCGATACTTCCATGAAAGAGAACACTGATATCATATATAAGAAAGTATGGATAAAAAAACATGAAGAACAAGTGAATAAAGACCAGGTCCCAAAGATCGCAAGATTGGAAATAAAACGAGATGAAGAAAATTCTACAAAGAAAAGGAAAGATGTCAGATATAGAAAGGTTTGAAAAATAACTGGAAGAAGAGAAGGACAGGTAAAGAAGGAACAACTTCAAGAGATTGAATTTTCAGGAATTGTAGTGAAAGATGAATCCACAGACAGAAAGAAAGAAGTCAAATCTCAGACAGATGATGAATCTACCAATGAAGATGATGATGAATAGACATTAGAGCAGGAGTTGTTTTGTTCCATCTCGCTTAGAGACTCCCAGGTAACATGAATATTAGACAAGGGGATTCTACGCGATAGCTATGACAGACCAAATAACCATCCTTCGAGCAACTTGTAGAGTTTGAGAAGACATATACATAGCAGTCAATTAGCAGAAGTACAATCAGTTGTAGTAGTGAAGACTTCATGATAGTATAGTGATAAATGAGTCAGCATTATGGACAGTTGTGCAATAGTGTCTTGGAAAGTATGGAAAGAGATGGATTCATAAGAACACTTAGCATTTTTGGACATATATATGACAGTGGAAAAGAGCATGGATTCATAGACTGGTTCATATAGTGGTTCAGAGACAAATGGACATTATCATAATGAATGATATTTACACAGGAAATGGATCGAATAATGCTAATGGATTCCAAATTGACAGATATTATTTGAAAACATGTAGTGCATACAACAATTCACATTCAAAACATAGTAATGTTCAGAAACAACAATGAAAAATCTCTCTACAAGCTATGAAAAGGAAGACTAGAAAATGTGAAGCACTTCAGAGTATTTGGAAGTAAATGCTACCTCAAAAGAGAAGATGGAAGAATGAGAAAGTTTGACTCTCGTTTGGACAAAGGAGTACTTGTTAGTTAATCAAGTACAAGGAAATCATACAAGTGTTACAATCTAAGGTTGAATAAATTTGTGGAAAGAATCAATGTAACAAATGTTGAAACAGGTGGACAAGAATTAAAGGAAGAAGAAAATGAATCAATGGAACAACTTTACGAAGAAGAAACAAAACTTAAAGAAGAAGTCTACATCTAACAAATAGAAGAAAGTGGATAAATATCTACAACATCCAGGGTTCAAAAAAGTAAGTGCAAACAATAACCTCTACATCAAGGTAACTCAAGATAGTATTTTATTAATTGAAGTTTATGTTGATGATATTATTTTTGGAAGCAATGATGACAGGTTAAGACACAAATTTGAAAAGGATATGTAGAATGAATTTGAAATGTCATTACTCATAAAACTATCCTTCTTTCTGGGCCTTTAGATACGTCAAAGAAACCAAGAAATTTTTATTTCTCAAACTAAGTATATCAGAGAAATGCTAAAGAGGTTCATAATCAAATATTGCAAACCATGTAACACTCCTATACAAACCAGTTGCAATTTGAGCAAAAATGATGATCAAATTCTATAGATCAGAGGCAATACATGTCAATGATTGGTAGCTTACTATATGTGACAGCATCCAGACCAGATGTAATGCAGGAAGTTTGACAGGTGGCACAATTTCAAGCAACACCAAATGAATCACATGTTGTAGAAGTGAAGAGGATTTTCGGATATCTCAAAGGAACATAAGAGTTTGGATTATGATATCCAAAAGGAAAGGATCTATCACTTATTTCCTACACAGATGCAGATTAGGTAGGTTGCATTCATGACCACCAAAGCACCAATGGAGCAACATTCTACTTGGGTGAGTGTTTAGTATCATGGCTAAGAAAGAAACAATCATAAGTATCCTTATCTACAACTGAAGCATAATATATTGCAGCAACAACATGTTGTACACAGGTTCTATGGATGAAACAAACTCTGAAATATATACAAGTTGAGTATGATGAGTGCATTCCACTCTATTGTGATAATACAAGCACCATTAGTATCTCAAAGAACCTAGTGATGCACTCCAAGACGAAGAACATTCCAATAAAGTATGACTTTATACAGGGACAAGTTGTAGAGAAGAACATAAAAGTTGAATACGTGAGAACAAAAGAACAAGTGGTAGACAACTCTACAAAACCATTTCCACGGAAAGCCTTTGAGTATCTTTGCCAAAGACTCGGAGTAATTTCTACTCCAAAATGAATGATTTTGAATGCTTATCTTATATGTCTTAGATTTACACGAGGAAGCACCATAAAAAGGATAATTCAGTTCGGGAGATCAGTTTCAGGAAGAGTTCAATCAGGGGGATTATCCCCATAGACAATTCAGTTAGGGGGAGCATTTTGAGATGGAAAGATACCTTTTCCATTGATGAAAAAGGGGGATATATTTATCATGTGTAGAGCACAGAGGCATGGTTCCAGGGGGAGGGATGGTCACAAGAAGAGAATGAGTGATATGACTTTAGTATTGAATTAGAGTGTTGCCATAAATTCCAAAGGGGGAGATTGTTGATTAATTGGGTTGGTTGTCATTGATGTCAACCCTTGAAGAAATTCCGGTAGAGAATTCTGGTAGCACAAAGGTTTGGGTAATGAACCCAAGTTTGTTTGATGGATAATGGTATGAGTTTTGATATATTTGCAGGTAAAACTATTCTATATGGATAGTACATGTCATGCCATTTCCAGTGGTATGTCACATAACTCTTCACGGTTAGAGAGTTATGGCGATGTGAAGTTGGAGAACCCTCATGAGTCATCTAGAAGCCCCAAAAGATCAAAGTAGTCAAAGTGTTTGCAAAGAAGAAATTATTTAAATAATAAAGTAAAGTGATGAGTGTACTATAAGTCAAAGAGGATGCAAAATAAATTATTTAAATAACAAAGTTAATGGAGAACTTACAAATTATGGAAAGTGGTTAAGTTAAGTGGAGAAGTGGTTATAAGTGGGTTAACCCTAAAATAAGGAATGTGAGTTAATATGGTTAGAAAGTAACCACTTGAGTAAGATACATAAAAGTATAAATAAGAGGCAAACGTCTCTCATCCAAATCACACTTGAATATCATTGAATATTTATTTTTGTGAAAGGTTATTTGGGTAGGTATTATTGATAGAGAAAAAGTGTGGCAGAAAAAGTGTGGCATGAAAACTATGGAAGAAAATGTGTGGCAGGAAAACTATGGAAAAAAAAGTGCAGCAGGAAAACTTTGGTTGAAAAAGTGTGGAACGAAAAGTGCTGCAGAAAAAGTGTGGCATGAAAATTGTGGAAGAAAAAGTGCGGTAGGAAAAGTGCGAAAGAAAAAGTGCGGCACAAAAATCACAGTAGGAAAAGTGTGGTAGAAAAACCATAGCAGAAAAGTGCGGCAGAAAAATCGCAGCAATGGATCCATGACAACAAAACCACGACAACAAAACGCTACAAGAAGAAAAAAAGGTATGGTTCTCATATGTGTAGTGTTTAATTTATGAATCAAGTTGAGGGTTTGCCCTGTAAATATGTTGGATGCCCTCTTGGGAGTTTATGGCTTGCTGTAGAGTTGATTTGAGGTAGATCTACTGAAGTTTAGTATTGGTTCATGTTTGAGGGATTTTGGTTGAGGTATGTTGCTCAAGTTATTGGTACAGATAGAGGTTGTATAACAATGAGGGTCTAGCACATGGTTTGAGGTACAAACTTTGTAATGTCCCCAAGGCCGCGCCCTATTGTAAATGATGTATATGAAGTATGAAGCTTGCATTGTGAATTGTAATTATGTTTTATAGGCTGGTGAGCCAAGTTTATATAAGTTGGTGGGCTTATGTGTTATTAGGCCGGAGAGCCTAAGTGTTGAGGTCGGGAGCCTGCTTTTGTATATGTAATCATGCAAAACATTAATAAAAATATAAACACCACTGCGTGCAGACCAACCATGATGAATGAGTGATGGGGGACGAAGCTTCCACAGAGTGGGTAAGGGATTGGGGGCTGGAAGGTTGGAAATAGAGGCTAAGTGTTGAGCCTAGGGGCTAATCCTAGGGGCTTAAGTCCTTGGGAATAATATTTTAATATTATTCCAAAACCTATGTGAAATACATGTTTTGTCCTAAGTTCCTGGAGAGGAACGCATGCTGATGGAGTGCATGCAGCTTCATGGGTGACAAGTGTCAACCCAAGCGCATGCAGTTAAAACTGTTGAGTGGAGCCATGATGGGGGTTCCTCCTCCATTCTACCATCGATCGTCTGAACGTGAATCCCATCTGACCTCTGCAAGCATACCCTCATGCAACTTTGAAACCCAAAAGACCTGTGTTGATTTCTAGAGAGCCGGTACACCCTCTATCAAAACCGTTGAGTCTACATTTGACCTCTGGGTGGATTTCTTATCACGTATCCCTGAAACCTAGAACTGTGAGGTTGTTCTGTATGGCTGGTTGGGAAAACTGAATGTCCCATAATTGTTGATGCCTGGTTGGGCTTAAGCGTCTGTCTGTCATCTATTTGGGAAACCAGTGTTTGTTGTCCTAGTTGACTGTGGTGGCCACACAGTTCTTGGTTGGGTGTGGTTTGTTTCTTTCGATTTTCCTGAGTGGGGTTGTGTTGTGGTTATCCTCACCATGTGGGAATTGAGTTGGGAGGAACTGAAGAACTAGGTTGTCAGGCCCATGGTAGAAGAGGCAGGTTGTCAGGCCTGTGAGCAGCTCTCTTCAGGTGAGAGAGTTTGTTGGGAAGTGGTTTCCTCCCAGAGAGAGTCCAACACTAGCTACGAAGCTTTGAGACTTCCTGATCCATCCTATTGACGAGACCTAGAGAGGGAGGTGAATCACTGATGGACTGTAACACCCTGTTTCCCCCAGTTTGTAAAAATAACTATACTAGCCAAGAACTGTGGCAAACTTAGAAATGTGAATGTGTGATGTAAATGGACCTTGTGAAAAAGATCGATGAATGTGAATAATATTAAGAATATGTATTGCAGGACTGCTGAGAGGGGATATGATGAAAAAGAGACCACGATGGCTAAAGAAAGGTGGTGGAAGGCACCTGGAAAGGTGGTGTTAACTTCCACCGAAACCAATACCGTATTTGGACTTCACTGGCCCGAAGAAACAAGAGTGGCTCGCTGGCCCCAAATTTAATGACTCGCCAGGATTGGTAGGTGGATGGCTCCTCATGAGTAATGAGGGA
>JASDQU010099872.1:148514-165608 GCA_032191745.1 Picea mariana
ATATATCCACTGGATTAACTCAGTTTTTCAAGTCTGTGTTTGAGAAATTTATTCCCTTATTTTCCTCAGATAATGTCTCGGATAGACCTTCCCATAGAGGTACCCTTTTCAGGAAATTCCCCTCACTTTCTAGAGCCAGGGTAAAACCCTAGTATAAGACTGTCGTCGTAATATGCCGTCGAGATGGCTTACTATCCAGTCACAAGAGTTATTAGCTCAGAGGCCTCTGGAGACTTTTTAGTTGGGCTTTCAAATCTGGCGAACCTTACCAAAAGATCGAAGGAGATTTGATAGCGTACGTTTTAGAAACCCGGAACGAGAGAGAGTGGTTCTCGTAAGTTACGATATTTCGATGTTTCAACATCTAGGTTATCCAAGTGCGAGTTCTCACGTACTCGCAAGTCTCGAAACCCCGATTTGTGAAATCCCAACATGATAGCGTATGGTTAAGTCTTGATTAATGGATGAGATCCTTTCAGAGGATCTAAGGTCTATAATGACTGTTAGATTTGAGGAAGAGATGCAGGAATTAACTCCATGGCCCCTTTTACCCTTGCAATAAATGAAGAAACTGGGACCGTCGATCCCTAAGGTCCGTAAGAATATATGGACCGTTGGTTTTTCCACGTCCAGGGAKTAGTGGGAAWGTTCGTGACRTTGGGACCGATCTAAACCATCAGATCTTAGCTAGAAAACTCGACAAACATTAGATATGTAGGGAGATAGATGAGGTTTAAGCCCTCGTGAGCAGGGACAAAAGTCCTGAAATAGATATGAATTGTTCGATTAAAGGAGGCCACGTGTCGCGCGATTACCCATTTTGGGAAATTAGAAATCGTGAATTCGGGAGTCTCGTTGACAAGGGATCGGGCTCTCGTATTGATAGGTCCCGAAGACATTTGAGCCGTCCATGATAGAGGACAGGTGGCAGAGATTGTGACCATTTCACGTATCAGGGATTTGTGAGTTTGGAGGTGGAAGACTGGGCTCTTGGAGTCATGAAGTCTCGAGTCGCGAAGATCGCGATGTGATCTGGACCGTTGATCAAAGAGGAAGGACAGCCATGAGATCATGACCATTTCGCGTATTGGGGATTCGGGAGTTTGGAGGTGGAAGACCAAACCCTTGGAGTTGCAAAGTTTCAAATTTGCGAAAGGATCAGGACCGTCCATCCAAGGAGGACAGGTGGCAGAGATCAAAGGATCTTGAGAACTCGGAGGTTCGCAAGGTAAGAGCCCAAAGGTGGAGTGCTCTAAGTCGCAAGTGGCGAAGTCGTGAGGAGCAGAGACAACCGTTGGATCCAGAGAATGGGAGGACCATTGGATCAAGAACCCCATCACCTATCACACGTTCAGGGGTTCAGAGGTTGAAAGGAGTCGTTTACGACTTCACGAGTAGTGAAGTGTCGAAAGCCGAGTGCGAGAGAATGCGTGGCATAACTTCAAGGTGGGGCCCGCGTGATTGACGGGTGGACACACATCGCCTGGAGAAGGGAGTCAATGCTCCATTGAATTCTCGTGTCTCAGGGATTCATGGGATAAGAGCATGAGAGCTCAACCCTTGAACTCACAAAGTGGAGAATAGCGAGAAGAGCTAGCGTTTAGCCTAGCCAGTGGTCACACATGGAGGGTGCTGACAGAAGGGAGGTATATCCATTTCGTGATCTCAAGTATCGCGAGATTGGAAAGGAGGAGTCGAGAGCTTCGACTCACGAACTCGTGAAATGGCAAGTTGCGACTAGTGCCTTTGGGAATAGGCCTTGGTGATAGTGCTGTGGTCACTTGGGAGTCAGGAAGTTCGCGCCTAGTGTTGTTCACACATGGGAACTTCTGAAGGATTTGTGGATCGATCGAATCGAGATTCCAACAAGGAATCAAAAGAAACCATTTCAGCTCATAAAAGAAATTGAACTATCCTTAAGACCGGGAGGTTACGTAGAGACTCTGTCGAGGCAGAGGTGGCATCTGCAGCCTGTGATAAGCCCCGTAGGGTCTCAGGGATTCTATCCCTTGAGGAAAAATGAAAACTTCATCATGCCATAGTGGGTGTGTGACAAATTGGTTTCAGAGCATGGTTACAACACTCGGCCTGCTTGGGCTCATGAACGAGTTGCGCAGAAGCTCCATTCAGAACACTCTTAAAAAGAGTAACCCCCTGTCTTAACCTTCCTAATCAAAAGACGAAGTTAGGAATGAAAAACCCCTATTGTGTGTGTGTACATGTGAAAATATGAATTTTGTACTTATTATAAACAAATATAAATATTGACTAACAACCAACGTTTTTCCTTTTTGCACACAAGCGGAAGATCATCCGCGGGAAATTATCAATGCATAGTATGGTGACTCACCAAGAAGTGGGAGAAGGCTCCCACAATAGAGATGAAGAGTCTGACGAAAGGAGGGAAGCAGGGACCCTTCCAGATCTAGCCGAGACTATGAGGAGTCTCATGGTCGAATTACAAAGCTGCAAGGCTGACAATGAAAGGATGATGAAAGAACAAGAAAAGCAAACATAAATTAATGCAGTCTTACTGCAGAGTTTATCTGATCTACAAAGACAAATGCAGCATGAACCTGAAACATAGAAACATGGTCATATCAGTGGCCACATGGAGAGGAGCACCTCAAAAAAGGTCCATGCCAAAGGTAAAGGAAAAGCATCAGATAATTCCTCTGAGAAGGAAGCTGGCGATTCAGAGGGCTCTTCTAGCAGCATAACCAATTCCTATCCTCGAAGAAAACAGAAGAAGTAAAAGTCTTCCAAAGGTCAAAAATTTGAAGAATTCAGAAAGGCCAAAGCACCCTCCTTCGACAGTTAAATAAAGAAGGGAGAGGAAGTGGAGGCCTGGCTACTTGGACTAAATAAGTATTTCAGAGTCCATGACTTCTCAGAAAATATGAAGGCCTGAGTGGCCAACTTCAACTTGAACGGAAAGGCTTCCATTTGGTGGGAAGACCTTAATAATGTGAAAGGGGTTCGCGAGGAGGACCTGTCTTGGGAACGGTTTGAGAAATACTTCTGAAAGAAGTATCTGTCAGAAAAATATTTCGATGAAAAGACTAAAGTTTTTTATGAACTCAAACTGGGACAACTCACTATAGAAGAATATGTCAAAAAATTCCTCGATTTGTTGAGGTATGTACCCTATATAAAAGAAGAAAAGGCAAAGGTGCAATGCTTCATCAATGGACTACCTAAGGACTATCGGAACAGAATTGAATTTGATGATCCAAAGACTCTAGAAGATACTATTCGAAAGGCAACCTATTGTCATGAACAGTTTGGGCATTGGGCAGAACCTCGCGAAGGATGGAAACAGAAGAATAGTTCAAGATTTCAGAAAAAGGGAATTAAATCCCCAGGGTTTAAGAACTACAAGAAGAACCCAAGAATGAAATTTCCAGCCCAGAGTATGCAGCAACAGAATTTTCCCTCCTTGAGCAGAAATAAAACTTTTGGACCTGTACCAGTAAAGACTGATAACCCAAAGAGAGAACTTTTGAAATGCTGGGGTTGTGGAGAAGAACATCTCCTGAGAGACTATCCACACCAACAACATAATAATTGGAGGATCTATAACATCCAAGAAGCTACTACTGTCAATGATGTGGCTAGGAATGTGCCACAARTTTATGCAACCTTGGATAATAACCAAGATGACCACCAAGCTTCAGTAGTGGAAATAGAAGGTATGATTTCCAACCATCTAGTGTCTRTTTTGATTGACCCTGGTTCAAAATTTGAGTTATATATCCCCTAAATTTGTTGATAAGTGTAAACTACAGCCACAAAAACATACCAAGCCATGGTTGGTAYAGTTAGCCACTAGAACCAGAAGAAGGATAGCAGAGGTTATACCATCCTACCAATTAATGTTGGGTGAATTCCCCACCCAAGCAACCCTTAATATATTACCCCTAGGATCATATGATCTTTTGATTGGTATGGATTGGCTAGCTTCCCATAAAGCCAKATTGGACTRTTACCATAAGACCTTAGAATGTGTAAGTAATGAAGGGAAGAGGATAACCCTTCAAGGGATCCAAAAACCTGTCTCAGTGAGACAAATATCAGCTCTGCAAATGAGAAAGTATTGCCGAAAGGGATGCACCCTATATGCAATACAGGTGTTGAAAACAATCGAAGATGACAAACCAAGCCTTGATGATCACCCTATCCTGAGAGAATTTAGAGATGTGTTTCTGGAAGAGGTATCGAGTTTACCTCCAAGAAGGGATATAGACTTTTCGATAGAACTTGCACCAGGAGAGGTGCTGGTGTCTAGGAGACCCTACTGAATGAGCACACCCGATTTAGTTGAACTCAAGATGCAATTAAAAGAAATGATGGATAAAGGCTATATTTGACCCAGTGTGTCTCCATGGGGAGCACCAATCCTGTTCATGAAAAAGAAGGATGGTACCCTTAGAATGTGTATAGATTATAGGCAAATCAATAAGGTAACCATAAAGAACAAGTACCCCTTGCCCAGGATCGATGACCTGTTCAATCAATTGGGGGGTGCATCTATTTTCTCAAAGATTGATTTGAGGTCGGGATACCATCAAGTCCGAATCAAGGGTGAAGACATCCATAAAACTGCTTTTTGAACAAGGTATGGTCACTATGAGTTTGTGGTAGTGCCATTTGGGTTGACCAATACCCCTGCCACTTTTATGTGCTTGATGAACAATGTACTCAGCAAGTTCCTAGACAAATTTGTGCTTGTTTTTATTGATGATATATTAATTTACTCCAAGAACAGAAAAGAGCATGAAGAGCATATTAGACTTGTGCTGCAAGTGCTAAGAGAACATCAGCTCTATGCCAAATTCAGCAAATATGAATTCTTCCAGGAGCAAATACATTACTTAGGCCATGTTCTCTCCGAAGAAGGAGTAGTGGTAGACCCTGACAAAATCAGGTCTCTCACAGAATGGCCTACCCCAAAGGATGTTTCGGACATCAGATCCTTTATGGGATTAGCAGGATACTATAGGAGATTTATAAAAGGATTCTCCAATATTGGTTGTCCAATCACTTCCCTCTAGAAGAAGGGGACAAAATTCCCGTGGATATAGAAATGTGAAGAAAGATTTCAAACCCCGAAACATCTACTGACCCATGCACCCGTGCTAAAGATCACCGATCCAGAGGCTGACTTCCTCATGTGCACAGATGCCTGTAAGGAAGGTCTTAGAGGATTCCTTATGAAAAAAGGAAGTGTGATCTGCTATGAATCCCAAAAATTGAACGAGCATAAAGTCATCTATGTGACCCATGATCTAGAACTAGCTACCATAGTGCATGCCTTGAAAATGTGGAGGTATTACCTCCTGGGAAAAACATGTGTACGTATGACAGATCACTGTGGATTGCGATACCTGTTTGATCAACCAAAGCTCAATGCCAGGAAAGCTAGGTGGATGGCCCTCCTTAGCGAATTTGATTTCAAAATCAAACACATTAAAGGAAAGGAAAATAGGGTGGCCGATGCCCTTAGCAGAAGTATGAAAAAAATTCACTTGGCAGTGGTGAGCACCTGTGAGACAGATGTCAAGGAAATAATCAGAAATGCACAAGAAACAGATCCCTTCATCTAGACCGTGACTATGTACCTACAACATGAAACTGCTGGAGTAAAATATGAAGGCTACAAGAAGACCGAAGGAGGCCTGCTCACTTATACAAGAAGATTTTATATTCCAAACTGTGACGACTTGAAGAGGTTCATACTGGATGAACTACATAAAAGACCCTATTCTGGTCATCCAGGATACCAGAAAATGATCACTGCCACCAGTAAACAATTTTATTGGCCAGGATTGAAGAAATACATAACCGAGTACCTAGCCAAATGCATAGAGTGCCAACAGGTTAAAGCAGAACATCAACACCCAGCAGGATTATTGCAACCTTTACCAATCCCAGAATGGAAATGGGAAACCATCTCCATGGATTTCATCACTGGATTACCAACCTCAAACAAACAGAATGACGCCATTATGGTGGTGGTGGATAAATTGAGCAAGTCTACTCACTTCATCCTCATCAAGTCGATCTACAAGGCAATCGATATCGCCCAGGTATTCATGAAAGAAATATTCAGACTCCATGGTATGCTGAAAGAGATCGTGTCTGATAGAGACACAAAATTTACTTCCAACTTTTGGAAATCAATGATGGCTAGTTTAGAGACCAAGTTGTTGTTTAGCACTGCCTATCACCCTCAAACCGATGGACAGACATAAAGAGTGAATCAAATATTAGAAGACATGTTAAGGATGCATGTAATGCATCAACCCAAGAAATGGGAAGACTACCTTCCATTGGTAGAATTCGCCTACAACAACGGCTACCAAGCATCCTTAAAGATGAGTCCCTTTGAATTCCTCTATGGTAGACCATGCAACACTCCTGTCAGTTGGAGTAATCCCATAAACAAGATTTCTTTTGGACCCAACATGTTGAAAGAAATGGAACAACAGGTGACCTAGATAAAACAAAACCTGAAGGTTGCTCAGAATCGACAGAAAAGTTACACCGACCAAAAGAGAACTCCAAGAGAGTTCAAAGCTGGAGACCATGTATATCTCAGAGTCAGGCCCAGGAAGAGTTCCCTGAAAATGGGAGCTTGTGCCAAGTTGGCACCTCGGTATTGTGGACCCTTTGAGGTTCTATATAGAGTGGGACCTATAGCCTATAGGCTAGCACTTCCTCCCACAGTAAAAGAACATAATGTTTTCCATGTTTCGCTATTGAAGAAATATGTACATGATGCTAATCATATAATTGATTGGTCTGTGATTCAGGTGGAACTGGAGGGAGAATTTCTACCAGAACCCCAATGCATACTGGATAGAAAGGAAACCCTGCTCTGGAACCAAACCATTGCACAAGTCAAGGTGCAGTGGAAACATTTTGGCCCAGATGAGGCTACATGGGAAATGGAGGATGCCATGAGATAGGCATATCCAATTTTGTTTACTTCTGAAATGCATGTCATGTTTATAGATAAGAACATCGAGGACGATGTTCCTTTAAAGGGGAGGGAATTGTAACACCCTGTTTCCCCTAGTTTGTAAAAATAACTAAACTGGCGAAGAATTGTGGCAAACTCAGAAATGTGAATGTGTGATGTAAATGGACCTTGTGAAAAAGGTCGATGAATGTGAATAATATTATGAATATATATTGCAGAACTGTTGAGAGGGGATATGCTGAAAAAGAGACCATGATGGCTAAATAAAGGTGGTGGAAGGCACCTGGAAAGGTGGCGTTAACTTCCACCGAAAACAATACCATATTTGGACTTCACTGGCTCGGAGAACCAAGAGCGGCTCGCTGGCCTCGAATTTAATGACTTGCCAAGATTGGTAGGTGGATGGCTCTTCATGAGTAATGAGGGATGGGGGGGGTGAACCACCCATCCGTAGAGCCTTCAGTCTTGACCAGTGCGAGGGAAATTGTGCCACACACAACCTCGCAAGAGGGAAACGGCGTGAGGGAGAAGCGAGAAGGGGGGGAGACGCAAGGGAAGAAAGAGGAACTCTGGAAGAATATGGAGGGTGAGAGATAGTGGAGAAGGGGGAGAGTAACCCTCATTCTCGATCACTAGAAAACTAAGACATAGTCTCGTAGCATCGTGGTCTTAGCTCGGGTCTGGATAGTGGTAAATCCGTTGGGAGTCACTAAGCCTACAGTTGGGTGGAAACGAGCACCCCTCTTATCAGTTGCATCAACTTTGATGTTTTCTGATAAGTGTTATGTTTCATATCTTGAAAGTTATATTCTGATATGTATGCTCAAGTTCGGTGCAACTATGTTTGTTTTCAATGTAAGATTGTCTATGTAATGTTTTGGTAAAAACTGGTGACTGTATGCTTATACTAGAATAACCACCGTAGGCTTAGGCAATTATATATATATATCCACTGGATTAACTCAGTTTTTCAAGTTTGTGTTCGAGAAATTTATTCCCTTATTTGCCTTAGATAATGTCCTGGATAGACCTTCCCATAGGGGCACCCTTTTCGGGAAAGTCCCCTCACTTTCTAGAGCCAGGGTAAACCCCCGATATAAGACTACCATCGTAATATGCCCTCAAGATGGCTCACTATCCAGTCACAAGAGTTATTATCTCGGAGGCCTCTGGAGACTTTTCAGTCGGGCTTTCAAATCTGGCCAACCTTACCAAAAGCTCGAAGGAGATTTGATAGCGTACATTTTAGAAGCCTGGCATGAGAGAGAGTGGTTCTTGTAAGTTACGATATTTCAGTGTTTCGGCATCCGGGGTATCCAAGTGCGAGTTCTCATGTACTCGCAAGTCCCGAAACCATGATTTGCTAAATCCCGACATGGCAGCGTATGGTTAAGTCTTGATTAATGGACGAGATCCTTTTGGAGGATCCAAGGTCTATAACGACTGTTAGATTTGAGGAAGAGATGCAGGCATTAATGCCATGACCCCTTTTACCCTTGCAAGAAATTAAGAGACCGGGATCGTCCCCTAAGGTCTGTAAGAATATATGTACCGTTGGTTTTTCCACGTTAAGGGAGCAGTGGGAAAGTTTGTGACGTTGGGACCGATCTCAACCATCAGATCTTAGCTAGAAAAACCGACAGCCATTAGATATGTAGGGAGATTGATGAGGGTTAAACCCTTGTGAGAAAGGATGAAAGTCTCGAAATAGATCTGAACCATCTGATTAAAGGAGGCCACGTGTCACGCGATTACCCATTTCAGGAAATCAGAAATCATGAATTTGGGAGTCTCGTTGACAAGGGATCGGGCTCTCATATTGATAGGTCCCAAAGACATCTGAGTCGTCCGTGATAGAGGACAAGTGGCAGAGCTCGTGACCATTTCACGTATTGGGGATTCATGAGTTTGGAGGTGGAAGAATGGGCTCTTGGAGTCACGAAGTCCCGAGTTGTGAAGATCGCGATGTGATCTGGGTCATTGATCAAAGTGGAAGGATAGCCGTGAGATCATGACCATTTCGCATATCGGGGATTCGGGAGTTTTGAGGTTGGAGACCAAACCCTTGGAGTTGCGAAGTTCTAAATTTGTGAAAGCATCAGGACCGTCCATCCGAGGAGGACAGGTGGCAGAGATCAAAGGATCTCGTGAACTCAGAGGTTCGCAAGGTAAGAGCCCAAAGGTGGAGTGCTCCAAGTCGCGAGTGGCGAAGTCACGAGGAGCGGAGATAGCCATTGGATACAAAGAATGGGAGGACCGTTGGATCAAGAACCCCATTGCCTATCACGCATTTGGGGGTTTGGAGGTTGAAATGAGTCATTTACGACCTCATGAGTAGTGAAGTGATGAAAGCCGAGCATGAGAGAACGCATGGAAGAGCTTCAAGGTGGGGCCCATGTGATTGACAGGTGGACACACGTCGCCTGGAGAAGGGATTCAAAGCTCTATTGACTTCTCACATCTCGGGGATTTTTGGCATAAGAGCATGAGAGCTCAACCCTTGAACTCACAAAGCAACGAGTAGCGAGAGGTGCTAGCGTTTAGACTAGCTGACGGTCACATGCAAAGGGCGCTGACAGAAGGGAGCTATATCCATTTCGTGATCTCGGGTATCACGAGATTGGAAAGGAGGAGTCGAGTGCTTCGACTCATGAACTCGCAAGATGGCGAGTTGTGACTAGTGCCTTTGGGAATAGTCCTTGGTCATAGTGCTGTGGTCGCTTGGGAGTCGTGGAGTTCGTGCCTAGTGCTATTCACACAGGGAAACTTTTGAAGGATTTTTGGATCGATCAAATCGAGATTTCAGCAAGGAATCAAAAGAAACTGAACTATTCTTAAGACCGTGAGGTTACGTAGAGACTCTGTCGAGGCAGAGGTGGCATCTACAGCCTGTGCTAATCCCCGTAGGGTCTCGGGGATTCTGTCCCTTAAGAAAAAATGAAAACTTCATTATGTTGTAGTGGGTGTGTGACATGGACTGTGATTGTGAAGGTGTATACTCCCGGGAAGAACAAGCATGTGGGGAATGAGAGTCCATGAGTAGTGGGCGTAATAAGGCATCTTGGGAAGAATCCTTCCAGTTATTCTATGCAGTTTTCCCTGTAACCTCAGCCTAGACTAGGATTCCTTGCCTTGGGTGGAGCTTAGTCCTAGCTCGGGGTTGACCCACTGCTGAGCTTGATGAGCAGCGTGGTCTAAGGCTGGGAGGTTCGTGGAAGGCCTGGACATGGTTAGTGGAATTACCACAGTTTCAAAGATAAGTATCAAGTTATGTTTAATATTATGTTTTGCATGCCTATGATGCTTATATGTATCATGTATTTTGTTGTGCATATGAATTATTGTTAATGCCAGGGATTATTTATGTTAGCAGTAATCTTGTGCTTACTTTGAGTTAAATGTGTTTAATTTGATTTAAATGCATGTTATTAATTAAGTATGAGAAAGAAGTGTTGTTCTAGACAGTAGCATTACCCGACTAGTGGGATGGATGGTGGTCGGAGACGTTACAGTATGGTATCAGATTCTAGTTTCAACATTGAGCCTAGATGGGCCAGACAAGTGGTCATTGGACCCGAAGTTCAGGTGGGAATGGCATTGGAAGAACCGATTTTTGGACCTTTGAATGTTTCTAAGTGTCAACGGACTACTTAACCGTGTTACAAAGCTCAAGAGGTGTAGCGGTATTATATAACCCGCAGCCGGTGTGGTATATGGTCACAGGGAGAGAGAGAGATCTCAATGCATGAAGTGTTGGAGTCGTTGGATCTGATCGGGAGGAAAGGATATCCCTTATGATCGTTAGATCCAGAGAAGGTGCTGGAAGGATATCCGAGAATTATTTCGGGAGCGCTAAGACACAGAAACCTGAAAAGCCGAGAATATCTATGTCATATATCTGGGAGGAGGGATCGACCGTTAGATCTTGTGGAGTCTCACTTGAGTTAGTCATGAGAACCTTTCAGATTTCACAAAGTCGGGAGATGGGATGTGAGGAGAGGTGAAATCCTTCAAAACCCGAAACCCCGAAAGTTCCAAAATGATCTACACCATAGATCGGGAGTATAAGGCTTGACCATTAGATCAAGCAGAAGGTAAGTCACGATTACATGATTTCGGTTGTCGGGGAAAAACACAGTGAACTTAGGCTTGAATTCGTCAGTGTTATCACCAATTCTTGTAAAGGGGGTGTTTTCCTAAGAGATAGGCCCCTTTGGGTGGAAAAATGCAAAGGAGTGGGGTAAGAACCCACTTACCATAAGTTGGGTCACAAAATGCGCGTTTCGTTAAGCGGCGGACAAATTTGGGTGGCCAGAATATGTGCGCCTAGATCTATGGCCAGAGTTCCATTCCAGACCCCCATCATTGTTCTGGCTTTAACAAGAGGGTGGGGTTCTAGAATTGAGCGCGCAGGTTTTGATGACTTATATTGGGGCGCTCGAATCTATGGACAAGATTGGATTACGGAGCCCCTTTGCCTTTATACCTTTAATAAGGGGGGGGGGTCTAGAATGGGCGAATTTGTGTGGGTCCCCCTATCATCTTTTCACGATTGCCTGCACCTTTCACCTTCCGCCATATGTCTTCCACTCTATATCTCACTTCCACTCATGGGTGTCTACCATGTGCCAGTGGGTCGAAAAGAAAAGTTATCATGGTCGAACCTGATGACATCATTGAAGGTGACGTGGACCCTCCTGAACGTGCCACGTGCCACCGTGGTTGTGGGCGATAGTTGTGCTCTATGGGCCCGGAGGGTAAGGAAATTGAATTTTCGAAAGTCAGGGGTTGGAAAGGAAAGAAAATCTAAAAGCCTCAAGGACCTAAGCTCGAAGTCTCGAAGTCTTCAAATCTTCGAAGATGGAAGAACTGCAACAGATTTTAACTATTGGATGTTGGGTAAACGTAGACCATCGATCCACCCGATTTACGCGAATTCGGTAAATCGAAACTCCGGGAGATAGTTGTGTGTTCCTTAAAATCTTCGAAGGCCGAAGGACTGAGTAGCACCTAGTAGTCTAGCACTTGGTCACGACCCTTGGTCACATGGGTAGGGACTAAGAAAGAGGGAGCTATCACCCAAAAGTATAGAGCCAAGTAGAGCTAAGAAAATTCATGAAATTGAAACATTTTCTTAAATTGGATTGTTTATGAATGATGAAGGAATTGTCAAGAAATGAAGGATTGACAAATTCTAGTCATCTGCGCATTGTATTGCAGAAGGTTTACGAGTGCCAAAACTGATTTGAATTGCCAAAAAGTGCAAAGAAATGGAAGAGACATATAATGCTTCCAATTCAGAAAATGAAGCTCAAAAGAGATAGTGTAGAACTTTTGGTATGTAGAGTGTGCATATCAAGTGCAAGGAGTACTTATAGAGGGAACTTGTTTTAAGTTCGAAAGACTCTAGGAGACGAGTGTAGAGGGTGCCAGGAGGGCACCAGAAAGTATTTTGGAAAACACAGAAGAGTTGAGTCCCTTTTGAGACTGAGTAATTTAAAATCTTATGGAGAAACAGTGCAAGTTCACACGCGGAGCGCAAATGTGTGGCAAGGTGAAGTTAAAATTTCATTAACCGAAGCTTGGGAGGGAAAAATCGTCGAAGCCTTCGAAATATTCGAAATCCTTCAAGTTAGGGAGGAAGTCAAGTCCAAAAGAATTGATGCCAAGATCATTGAGAACATGAACGGACGATAGGAATCCCTGGAGGGAGAAGCATTGATAGTCGTGCATCGTTGGATCAAAAGAAACTGCGAGGAGGATAACGCTAAGAGTCATTCATCACTCGAAATATTAGGGGAGGTATTGAACCATCTATCTCAAGGAAGATCGAACCATTGATTCCTTTCATCGGGAAATCAGAAAATTGAAACTTGGGAGAATAGAGGAAGTTGTTCTCGAAAATCCCGAAACGTGCACTTCTAATTTGCAAGGAGAGATCTAGCCCATTGAATCACGATGAGTGTCAGCCGTTGATCTGACGCACTTGAATTTCATGAAGATGAAAGTTGAAAAAGGGAAGAGAAATATTTTCTAATTTCACGAACCGCGAAGTCTCGATTCGCGAGAAAGGATCCACACCATTGGATTATGAGGAGCTTTGAGTCGTCAGATCTGAATCATGTGGATTTTGGAAAACTAGAGATCGGAAGAAAAGAGGAGAAACTTGTGCCACCGCTAGTTCTCGCGGGTGATTTTTCACGCAAGGCCTGTGAATTTGTTCTGTGGAGATTCTAGTAGGGACTTGAAGAGCTGCTCCAGCTCCAAGAGTTGAAGATCCATTGACTGAGAGGTCAGCATACCCTACTGAGGTGGGGGAACTGCGTCGAAAGTGCTCAGGGAAGGAATAGTCATGCACAATTATTACTGTGGAGAGCACAAGAATATCCAGGAATTCGGGAAGAATTGAATACTTCTGGGATCAACAAGAAAAATTTTTATAGGGAGAAAGAAGTTGCTGCAATTTGTGGCAGGATGTATGTTATGGCTCGTTGGGTCAGCCAGAGGAAATAATGCTTGCATGTTGCAAGTGTCGTTGGTGATGTTGTTGCATAATGAAGGAAGCAACAGAGAGCTGAAGTGTTGGTTATAAGTTTGATAAAATAAGCATGAAAGCTTCTACTGTTATCAGATATTCAGGTAGTATAATTTTTTTTTTTTTTTAATGGCAGTCATGCAGGTATGAGTTTTTATCACTCTTTTTGCATAATTGTTGAAAGGAAATTTTGTTAATAATTTCCTCAGCCAGAGTTATTTTTATAAAATCACATGATTATATTATTGAATGCATACCACTAGATGTGGTAAAGGTTGTAGGCCTGTATTAATTCAAATCTTTTTAGCTTCTGAATGCACACATTGACATAGTAGAATGTCATGTTAATTTGGTTATGGGGTAATAAACAAAGAATTAAAGATAAAAACTGGTTGTAGGAATAAATGCCAATAAGCTAGTCATGTATGAGACCAGGACCTAGTTGGATATGGCAAGGTATGGATATGGAAATGTTATGAGCCACACATGTATTAAAAGATTCCTTCTTTTAAATAAAACTTGGGCTGCAACCTTTTTGCTAACACTAATGAACACCACAGAATTATATTGTTGGTGTAGTGTTCAGGTCGAAAAGGAAGGCATCCAATTCATTGGGAAGATAATAGGAAGTGTATGGAGAATGTGGCAACACATTGGCCAGAATTCCAACTCATGGGTGGTGAGATACATGACTGAGATAGAGAGCATTATGTAATTCAATGCAAGGTGCACTAAATAAGAATGCATTGAGAATTGCACTCATGCATAATAAGTGATATAATTGTATACTAAATGCAATGGTTGAATATGTTTTGTAAGTACATGCATATATATCATTGCATGGAAATAATTATACTAATGGATGAAATGTTGTGAACCCATGAAGTTGATAACATTTAAGGAACTGTTAAATATTGCAACAGGAAAGTTACAAGCTAGGTNCATTGGCCAGAATTCCAACTCATGGGTGGTGAGATACATGACTGAGATAGAGAGCATTATGTAATTCAATGCAAGGTGCACTAAATAAGAATGCATTGAGAATTGCACTCATGCATAATAAGTGATATAATTGTATACTATATGCAATGGTTGAATATGTTTTGTAAGTACATGCATATATATCATTGCATGGAAATAATTATACTAATGGATGAAATGTTGTGAACCCATGAAGTTGATAACATTTAAGGAACTGTTAAATATTGCAACAGGAAAGTTACAAGCTAGGTAGTCATAGGAATAGAGACCACATAAAATTTTGTGTTAAGAAAATTGAAATAATAAACTTACTGTTGTTAATTATGAACATGCATATGCATAGAATGACAAGTCATTCTATTTGGTCAAGTTGTTTGGTAATTGTGATTGAATTTCTAGGTGCAGGAAATTCTAAGATCATTGCATAAGATGTTGTACATGTTGAATTATGATGTACAAAAAATACTGGCAATTTGTTGGCAGTATGCAAGATGAAGTCTTGCAGGAAATTTGTATGCAGTTTGGTGCCTGTGGAAAATCACAAGGATGGCTACATTGATAATATGGCAACAACCAAGATGAATCATGAAATAGAATGTCATGTTGGGAATAAAAGTTGAATTTCCTTTCGAACTAATTGGAATTCCTAAATGAATTATCTTATGTTCTCTCATGATAACTGCATGTGGTTGATGTAGATGAGCTGATGTTGATAAAAGTTAAAATGTTGCCTACAAAGAGTATCCCGGGAAGATGTTGCTTGGAAACCTTTGAGGGCAGTTGGAACTCCTCAAGCCATGGTGCTCTAAAAATTCCGATTTGGCCTATTGCTGAAACCCAAGGAAAGCGAGGTGTAGCACCGATGGACTATGCTTGTGAAGGTGTATACTCCTGGGTTGAACATGCATGTGGGGAATGAGAGATCGTTGGTTGGAGTGCTGTTGAGGTTTGAATGGTTGGAGTGTTGTTGAGGTCTGGTACTTTGGCCTAGACCATGTGGATAAGGATTGTGGACCATGGCTATCTTCGGAAGCCATTGCCCCAATGGAGTCATAGCCCTGCTCAGGGGTGGAAGGTCTTCTCAATAAAAGGATAAGTACAATTCTCTATTTATTGTATGTTGTGTATGTTGTAAATAGTTATAATGTTATTAAAATTGTCTGTATATACATATATATACATTGCATATATGCTTGAATTACCGCATCCATGATGGTACATAATGTGTCTAATATTTTATTATTTAATAAATATATATACCTAATGCTAATCATGTAATCAATTGGAATGTGATTCAGGTGGAGCAACAAGGTGTCCTGCAAGTGCATCCTATGCACATATTGGACAGGAAAAACAAACAGCTCCAAAATTGAGCCATAGAGATTGTAAAGGTCCAGTGGACCTGGTACGGTTCTGAGGATGTGACATGGGATGATGAAGATGTTATGTGGGTAGAGTATCCACATCTTTTTGAAAATTTTGAAAAGCTTACAGATGCAGTGTAAAGTTGCACTGAGGAAAGCACAAAAATAAGGGGAGGGGATTGTAATGTCCCCAAGGCCGAGCCTTGTTGTAAATCATGTCTATGAAGTATGAAGCTTGCATTATGAATTGTAATTATGTTTTATAGGCTGGYGAGTCAAGTTTATATAAGCTCGTGGGCTTATGTGTTATTAGGCCGGAGAGCCTAAGTGTTAAGGCCGGGAGCCTGCTTTTGTATATGTAATCATGCAAAACATTAATAAAAATATAAACACCACTATGTGCAGACTGACCATGATGAATGAGTGATGTGGGACTAAGCTTCCACAGAGTGGGTAAGGGATTGGGGGATGGAAGGTTGGAAAGAGAGGCGAAGTGTTGAGCCTAGGGGCTTCAGTCCTTGGGAATAATATTTTAATATTATTCCAAAATCTATGTGAAATATATGTTTTGTTCTAAGTTCCTGGAGAGGAACGCATGCTGATGGAGTGCATGCAGCTTCATGGATGACAAGTGTCAACCCAAGCGCATGCAATTAAAACTGTTGAGTGGAGCCATGATGGGGGTTCCTCCTCATTCTACCATCGATCGTCTGAATGTTAATCCCGTCTGACCCCTGCAAGCATACCCTCATGCAACTTTGAAACCCAAAAAACCTGTGTTGATTTCTGGAGAGCCGGTACATCGTCTGTCAAAACCATTGAGTCTGCGTTCGACCTTTGGGTGGATTTCTTATCACATATCCCTGAAACCTAGAACCATGAGCTTGTTTTGTATGGCTGGTTAGGAAAACCAAATGTCCCGTAATTGCTGATGCCTGGTTGGGCTGAAGCGTCTTTCTATCATCTATTTTGGAAACCTGTGTTTTTTGTCGTAGTTGACTGTGTCGGCCACGTAGTTCTTGGCTGGGTGTGGTTTGCTACTTTCTGTTTTCCTAAGTGGGGTTGTGTTGTGGTTATCCTCACTATGTGGGAATTGAGTCAGGAGGAACTGAAGAACCAGGTTGTCAGGCCTGTGGTATAAGAGGCAGGTTGTCAGGCCTGTGAGCATCTCTCTCCAGGTGAGAGAGTTTGTTGGGAAGTGGTTTCCTCTCAGAGAGAGTCCAGCACCA
>JASDQU010099872.1:173559-197901 GCA_032191745.1 Picea mariana
GTCCCCCTATCATCTCCTCACGATTTCCTCCACCTTTCAACTTCCGTCATTTGTCTTACACTCTATATGTCACCTCCAGTCAGTGCCATCCTGGCCCACCTTATTCCCATTTTGACCTCTTCGTCAGGACAGTCCATCAAAGGGACACATGGCTGTCGCTCGACATTTCGGCACCCGAGAAACCAAAGGGAAAGACCCCTCATTAAAGGATCTGCGTTGTAGATCTGAGAGAGGTCTAACCATTGTATTTCACTTGGAATGGAAATGGACACATGGGTGTGTACCACGTGCCAATGGGTCGAAAAGAAAAGTGAGCATGGTGGGACCTGATGACATCGTTGAAGGTGATGTGGACCCTCCTGAATGTGCCATGTGCCACCGTGGTTGTGGGAGACAACTGTGCTATGTGGGCCCGGAGGGTAAAGTAAATCGGGATTTTGGAAGTCGGGAGTTGGAAAGGAAAGCAAGTCTAAAAGCCTCAAGGACCTAAACCTGAAGTCCCAAAATCTTTGAAGATGGAAGAACCGCAACAGATTTTAACTGTTGGATGTTGGGTAAACGTAGACCGTCGATCCACCCGATTTACGCAAATTCGGTAAATCGGAACTCCGGGAAGAGAACTATTTTCTAATTTCGTGAACCGTGAAGTCCCGATTCACGAGAAAGGATCCACACCATTGGATTACGAGGAGCTTTGATTCGTTGGATCTGACTCACATGGATTTCAAAAAAACTAGAGATCGAAAGAAAAGAGGGGAAATGATTTTTCGAAACCCCGAAACACGAATTGTCGATTCACGAGGAATTGATCTGGACCATCGAACCTGGAAAGATGTGGGCCTTTGATATGAGGCAAATGGGGTTTGGGAGTTTGGACCTTGTGAGAAAGGAGGAGAGCTAATCCTCAAATTTCGTGAAGGGTAAAGTCCCATAGCGCTCAGAATTTGGGGCCCCAAGTCATAGCTAGAGGTCACGCCGGTGGAAGTTAAGGGAAGAGATAGCATGCGCTAGACTCTTGTTTTAGATTTTGGGGATAGAGAAAGTCGAGGGTGACTCATATCGAAACACCCGGTATGAGAAATCCTGAAACACCTTTTGGATAGGTGCGTGGTCATAGTCGGTGGCCACGTAGGAGAAACTTGTGCCGTCACTAGTTCTCGTGGGTGAGTTTTCTTGCAAGGCTTGTGGATTTGTTTTGTGGAGGTTCTAGTAGGTACCCGAAGAGGTTCTCTAGCTCCAAGAGTTGAATATCCATTGACAGAGAGGTTAGTAGACCCCGCTGAGATGGGGGCACTACGTCGAAAGTGCTCAGGGCAGGAATAATCATGCATAGAGGTTACAATGGACAACACAAGAAGATTGAAGAATCTGAGAGGAATTGAATACTTCAGGGATCAACAAGAAAAAGTGTTATAGGGAGAAAGAAGTTGTTGCAATTTGTGGCAGCAAGTATGTTATGGCTTGTTGGGTCAGCCAGAGGAAAGAATGCTTGCATGTTGCAAGTGTTGTTGGTGATGTTGTTGCATAATGAAGGAAGCAACAGAGAGCTGAAGTGTTGGTTATAAGTTTGATAAAAGAATCATGAAAGATTCTACTGCTATCAGATATTCAGGTAGTATAATGTTTTATTTTTTTATGACAGTCATGCAGGTATGATTTTTTATCACCTTTTTTGCATAATTGTTGAAAGTAAATTTTGGTAAGAATTTCCCCAGCCAGAGTTATTTTTATAAAATCACATGATTATATTATTGAATGCATACCACTAGATGTGGTAAAGGCTGTAGGCCTATATTAATTCAAAGGTTTTTAGTTTCTGAATGCAAACATTGACATAGTAGAATGTCATGTTAATTTGGTTATGGGGTAATAAACAAAGAATTAAAGATAAAAAACTGGTTGTAGGAATAAAAGCCAGTAAGCTAGTCATGTATGAGACCAGGACCTGGTTGGATATGGCAAGGTATGGATATGGAAAGGTTATGAGCCACACAGGTACTAAAAGATTCCTACTTTTAAATAAAACTTGGGTTGCAACCTTTTTGCTAACACTAATGAACACCACAAAATTATATTTTTGGTGTAGCCTTCGGGTCGAAAAGGAAGGCATCCAATTAATTGGGAAGATAATAGGAAGTGTATGGAGAAAGTGGAAACACATTGGCCAGAATTCCAACTCATGGGTGGTGAGATACATGATGGGTGGTGAGATACATGACTGAGATAGAGAGAATTATGTAATTCAATGCAAGGTGCACTAAATAAGAATGCATTGAGAATTGCACTCATGCATAATAAGTGATAGAATTGTATACTAAATGCAATGGTTGAATATCTTTTGTAAGTACATGCATATATATTATTGCATGGAAATAATTATACTAATGGATGAAATGTTGCTAACCCATTGATGCCACGCTCCCTCCTAAACCCGCAGGTCAAAAGGTCTGCGCGCACAGGATATTTCTTCCTTCTCTGGCCCGAAGAGCTCTCGGAAATGGCTCTTCTATTTCCCTTTCGGGAAATCTGCACCCATAATCAACTTCGTGAAATTTCCCCCCTTTTTCTTGGGAGATTGGACTTCGCACTCCTGCGAATCCATTGGACAAGCGCATTGTCCCTCAACCTCCGAAACCCGAAAACCAGTCAACGCTGACCCTTTCTTTTCCCATTTCAGATTTCTTCCTATCGCAATTTTGGAGGTTGCGATGTCGAGTAACTTGTCTCTTCGACTCTTGAAACCCAATTTTCTGAAACTCTGATGTGCTGGCAAGCTTTGGCCTTTCAACGCCCCTTTACTCCATTGGGACTTTGGACTTCATGATATCACRAATCCTAATGCAATGTGTTCAGAACTCCTCTCCACGAAACCCCGAAATGATCAATGTAGTTGACTGTACAACCATCATGCGCCACCTGTCTGCCTCGTTGACTTMTATGGCCCACACACATGTTTCTCTGCCTTTCATGGCTTYGCGCTTCACGATCCAAAGTGCTCAACCTTTGTCCTTCTACCTCGCGATCCCTGAATTCACGATATCTTTGAATCTCTGCCACCTGTCCTTATGAGTGGACAGCTTTGATCCACTCGCCACTTCACTGCTTCGCAAGCCTTGATACCAAATCTTGAACCTTCAACTCATGAAATCCYGATAGGCGATTTCGCGAGTGATCCAACGACCCCTCTAACTGACTTGGATCTACGGTTCTACTCCTMCTAAGCTTAGAACCTTTATTTACATTCGCGGTAACTTCCCTGCTGCTCTGCAAGATCTGACGACTCGCGGGACTTCAMAAATTTTCCACGGAGAATTCTGGCCATCAGCTTCCTTCTTGACGATTTCTGTGAGATGAACCAAGTATTCTTTCCCTGAACTTGTCCACCCGCATGCAAACTTACAACGTCTTCAAGCTACTTCAATACACAATCTTCCTGTGCTTCTCTTAATGATTTCTCGAAGGTCCTATACCTCCTGAGCTTTCTCTCAACTTCAATTCTTAAAGAATACTCTTGCATGCACTCCTTGTGGCAACTTTCAAAAACTTCAAGTGTTGAACTTCTTTTCAAATCTGCGCACACCTGCAGCAGCAGTCTCTCAATGATTTGCTCAGATTTGCAACTCTGAGACTTTACTCAGCCTGCGCACTCCTTGCATGGCTGCTGTGCCCAACTGCACTCTTGAGTGAATGAGAACAAAATTTACTCTATCTGAGCTTTCCGAGATGCAACCTTGAATTCTTGTCGACACACTCCTTGCGGACAACCTTCTACTGCACTCCTTGCAGGAATCCTCGCTCAAATATAGAAACATTTGAAACTCATTCCTACTTCCTCTCAGTCTTCAAACTCAAAACATGAAATCACGTACACAAGATATAAAGCAAATGTGTAACAGGAAGTAAACATCGATGAGCATAATATTCAACATCAATACACAGAGAACAAACACGACACCATGAATTTGAATCAAACCTCCTTCTATTAATTCAAATATCTGTACATGGGTGTTTTTACACAGCTCTCTTCTTCTCTTCTATGCTATTGCTAATTTTCATGCTAATGTTACAATACACAAGGAGGGTGTCTATATCCTGTTTCCCTCTTGCGCTCTCAAGCTGTCTAATCTACACATTAATTCCTCTCTACTTGCATTAACAATCATAATTGCCTCCTATCTACTAAGGATGAGAGTGGATCGCTCAAGGTCCATTTACATTTTTACAAGTGTGCCTTCATTTAATTGTCACATTTTTTGGTTGGCACATTTACTTCAAAAGAATTTCAAAATTTGCGCTGGGCTTGTCCAACTGTCTGTTGTCTCCACGCTGCTCGCTTGAGATGCTCCTGCATCATACTCCCTCAATTGAAAATTTTCATGGGCTCCTGTCCATGAGCTCGCGCATGGTCTGTCCATGCCTTTGGATTTCTGCTTCGTTCTCCCAGCTGGCATCTTCAACTGGATGGCCCTTCCATTTGACCAAATACTCAAAGTATTTCTTTTGCCTAGTATTTCTGCTCACTCTTTTGTCCAGTATGCACTCCATCTGTGGATTTTCTGCAACTGGCATCTGTTTTGTCCAATGCACCTCTAGATGCTCATTTTCTGTCGTTGCTTTCTCAGCTTTATATGGGTACAAATATGAGATATTGAATATCGGAGAAATTCTGATCCCATCGGGTAATTCAATCTTGTAAGCATTTGCCCCAAATTTTTTCAAGACCCTGCATGGTCCAATTTTCTTCATCTTCAATTTATTATATGTTCCTCTCGGGAACCTTCCCTTTCTCAAATGTGCCAGAATCAAATCACCAACTTCAAACTGATGTTGTCTTCTGTGTTGATCTGCTCTACGCTTATATTCCTGATTTGAATTCTGTAATCAGTCCTTCACCTGGCTGTGAAGTTCCTTCATCGCCTTTGCGAAATCTTCTGAACTAGCGCTCCTAGTCGCATTCTGTTCTAAATATCTTAGCTCAGAAATCCCTCTTGGCTCCATGCCATATACAATATGAAATGGACTCTGCCTTGTGCTTCTATTTACTGAGTCGTTATAAGCAAATTCTGCCTGTGGTAATATATTGTCCCACTGGCTGTGGTGTTCTATCACCAGACTTCTCAGCAAGTCTCCCAGACTTATGTTTACCACTTCTATTTGTCCATCCATCTGAGGATTACAAGATGAAATAAATGACAAGTTAGTTCCCATTTTCTTCCATAAGGTCCTCTAGAAGTTTCCTATGAATTTCGTATCTCTATCTGAAACTATGCTTCTTGGTAAGCCATGAAGTCGAATGACTTCTTTGAAAAATAGGTTCGCAATGTGAGTTGCGTCGCTGGTTTTCTGACATGGAATGAAGTGTGCCATCTTGGAAAATCTATCCACCACCACAAAGATTGAGTCAAATCCTTTTTGTGTTCTTGGCAATCCCAATATAAAATCCATGTTGATTGCATCCCACAGCTTCTTAGGTATGGGCAATGGTTGATAAAACCCTGCATTCTCCCTCCTTCATTTCGAATGCTGGCAAATTCTGCATTAGTCCACGAATCTCTTGACGTCTGCTCGCATTCCCGGCCAAAAATATGACTCACTCAACTTTGCGAACATCTTGTCATGACCAAAGTGTCCTGCCAATCCTCCACTATGTTTCTCCTTCAGCAAATTCTCCCTCATGGAGCATTTCGGAATACACAACTGATTACCTTTAAACAATAATCCTTCCTGGATCATGTATTCTATCCACTGGCTTCTATCTCTGAGAACTAGATTCTCAGCTGCTTCATATGCCTCCTTAAAATCTGGATCATCTGCGTACATGTTCCTGAGATCATCAAAACCCAATGTTTTGACTTTGAACTCCTACAATAGCAAACACTTCCTGCTCAAAGAATCAACAACTTTCTTAGCAGTACCAGAAATATGTTTAATCACAAAAGTGAAATTTTGCATATATTCCACCCATTTAACATGTCTCTGATTCAACTTCTCTTGCCGAGTCACAAATTGTAGTGCATGATTGTCACTGTATAGGACAAACTCCTTCGGAATCAAATAGTGTCTCCACTTCTTCAATGCCTAAATGATAGCATAAAACTCCTTATCATAAGTGGAGTACTTCACTTTCGCTTCATTCATCTTCTCGCTGAAATATGCTATCGGCCTGTCTTMTCGACTTAAGACTGCCCCTATTGCAAACCCACTTGCATCGCATTTCACCTGAAATGTCTTTTGGAAATCCGGCAACACTAAAATGGGTTGTTCCGTGATCTTCCTCTTCAACAGATTAAAACTCTTCTCAGCTTTTTCTGTCTAGTGAAAATACTTATGTCTCTTCTTCACTATATCCATCATCGCTGCACTAATTCCACTGAAATTCCTAATGAATTTTCGGTAGAAACTGGCCAATCCGTGAAAACTTCTCACCTCAAAGATATTCTTCGGCGATGGCCAATTCTTAATCACTTCCACCTTATCTGGATCCATTCTCAATTTATCTGCAGATATGAGAAATCCCAAATAAATGAGCTCCATCTTCATGAATGAGGACTTCTTCATGTTTATCAACAACTTCTCTTGTTGTAGCCTCTTCATCACTGTAGCCAAATGCTTCAGATGTTCGTCCACTGTTTTGCTAAAAATCAATATATCATCAAGATATACGATAACAAATTTTTCGCTAAAATCCTTCAGGAATTCGTTCATCAACCTCATGAGGGTACTCGGTGCATTTGTTAAGCCAAATGGCATAACAAGCCATTCATACAACCCTTCGTTGGTTTTGAATGTTGTCTTCCATTCATCACCTTCTCTCATGCGAATCTGGTGATAGCCACTCTTCAAATCAATCTTTGAAAAATACTTTGTTCCACTCAAGCAATCCATCAAATCATCCATCCTTGGCAATGGAAATCTGTACCTGATGGTTATCTTGTTGATCGCCCTAGAGTCAGTACACATCCTCTAGCCTTTGTCTTTCTTCGGAATGAGTACTGTTGGAACAACACACGGACTCAAGCTTTCCCTGACCAAACCTTTGTCCATCAAATCCTGGACTTGTCTTTTGACCTCTTCAATCTCTTGCGGCATCAATCTGTACACGGCTTTGTTTGGCAAACTGGCTCCTAGTATGAGATCAATATGATGACTCACACTTCTGATCGGTGGTAACAAATGAGGTAGTTCATCCACTAATATGTCAGTGAACTCTTCCAGTAGTTCCTAAATCTCTTCTGGTAAATCATCTACCCTTGTGTTGGTTAAAACAATCTTCAATTTTATGACCACAATGAATTGCAGTTCCTCTTTCTTCTTGACCTCTGTAAGAAGTTCCTTCCTGCTCATGAGAAGTACAGTGTTGCTTACTTCAGGTTTCACCTCCTTATCTTTGATTAGAAGTAACATGTGAGTTCTCCCACTCTTCTCTAGGGTGTATGTGTTCATTCTCCCATCATGAATCACATTCTTGTCATATTTCCACAGTCTACCTAGCAATAGATGACAAACATCCATGGGAATAACATCATAGAGTATCTTCTCATTATATCCTCCTAACTTAAATTCAACTAAACACTGTTTAGTGACAGTTACCTGATGTCCTTTTTGTAGCCACAAAACTCTATATGGGCTCGGATGTTCAATCGTCTCCAGCTTCATCTTCTCTACCATCTCCGTAGAAACAAGATTATCTGTGCTACCACTGTCCACAATGACCTTGCATACCCTGTCCTTGGTTTTGCAAGCAGTCCAGAAAAGTTTGTTTCTTTGGACTGAACTCTCCACCTCCTTCTCTGGTGTCAAAAGAGCTTTTCGCATCATCAGTGATCTTTTGCCTTCAGCATCTTCTACCTCAACATCTCGCCTCTGTGCTTCGACGATGTGAGCTTCTCCTCCTTCTTTATTTTTGTCTAGACACTCATAAGACTTGTGCCCATTATTTCCACATGTGAAGCATGTCATTACTCCACCTCTTCCTCTTCCTCTACCTCTAGTACAAGGAAAAGTATTATTATCAACATATTCTCCTCTCTGTTCGGTATGCTGCCCTCTCTGTGAGGTTCCACCTCTTTCTGTTCGAGTCTAAGGTTTCTTCCAGTCCTCCTTGGGCTTTTGGTTTTTATCCTCAGAAAATGATTTGCCTCTGGGATGACTTTTGCCTCCGCCTCTTTGATCCTGCTTTTGGCTCAGCTTCTCTTTAGCTTTTAGAGCCATTTGATAAGCATCTTCCACCGTTTGGATGGTTATCATTCTCATATCATCCTAGATGTCGTATCTCAGGCCATTCATGTATCTGGCAACCTTTTCATCATCGCTTTCTCGATGACCTGCCCTGATGTTTAGCCTGTAGAACTCTTCAGTGTATTCTTTCACTAACATCAACTTCTGTCTCAGGTTCTGCATCCTCCTGAATAGAGTAATTTGATAATCCTTGGGGATGAATTTCGCCTTCATCCTCACTATCATTCTATCCTAGCTTTTGATCTTTTGCTTGCCTTTGCAGCATCTGTCAACTTGTAGTTCATCCCACCACAATGCTGCATGTCCCTTCAATCTTGTGACAACATGTTTGACTTTCTTGTCCTCTTCGACATCTTCATAGTCAAAGTATGTGTCCAGAGCTCTAATCTAGTCTAGAAGCTCCTCTGCATCCAAGTTTCCCTCATAAACTGGAATGTCCAATTTCTCTCTTGCACCCATTCTTGCAATAGTCCTAATCAAATGTTCGTTTGCGGCATCTTCTGCTGCAACTTCTTCTTCATGTTCTACTTCAATTTCACTTTCGAAATCACTGAGATCCCCAACACTGACTGTACACCTCTGTGTTGTGTCCATGTCTTCGAGTCTGGATCATAGATCATGCATCTCTCTCTCCATTACTGGATCAGTCATCTGCCGACCCCTTCTTCTCGAAATTTCCCTCTCCTCTTGCAGATCGGGTGACTGTCTATCTCTTCTCCTCGACGGCATGGTGAAACTTCCTTTTCCCTGCTACAAAAAGCAAAGAAAAATTTATGTTCTCTGATACCAAACCTGATGCCACGCTCCCTCCTAAACCCGCAGGTCAGAAGGTCTGCGGGCATAGGATATTTCTTCCTTCTCTGGCCCGAAGAGCTCTTGGAAATGGCTCTTCTATTTCCCTTTTGGGAAATCTGCACCCACAATCAACTTCATGAAATTCCCCCCCTTTTTCTTGGGAGATCAGACTTCGCACTCCCGTGAATCCATTGGATGAGCGTATTGCCCCTCAACCTCCGAAACCCGAAAACCAGTCAATGCTGACCCTTTCTTTCCCCATTTCGGATTTCTTCCTATCGCGATTTTGGCGGTCACGATGTCGAGGAACTCGTCTCTTCGACTCCTGAAACCCAATTTTCCGAAACTCCGATGTGCTCGCAAGATTTGGCCTTTCAACACCCCTTTACTCCATCGGGACTTTGGACTTTGCGATATCGCAAATCCTAAATCAATGTGTTTGGAACTCCTCTCCATGAAACCCTGAAATGATCAATGTAGTTGATTGTACAACCACCGTGCACCACCTGTCTGCCTCACTGACTTCTATGGCCCACACACACGTTTCTCCACCTTTCACGGCTTCACGCTTCATGATACAAAGTGCTCAACCTTTGGCCTTCTACCTCGCGATCCCTGAATTCACAAGATCTCTAGATCTCTGCCACCTGTCCTTATGAGTGGACAGTTCTGATCCGCTCGCCACTTCACTGCTTCGCAAACCTTGATACCAAATCTGAAACCTTCAACTCATGAAATCCCGATAGGTGATTTCGCGAGTGATCCAATGGCCCCTCTGACTAAATTGGATCTACGGTTCTACTCCTCCTGAGCTTAGAACCTTTTGTTACATTCGCGGTAACTTCCCTGCTGCTCTATGATATCTAACGACTCATGAGACTTCACAAATTCTCCACGGAGAATTTTGGCCGTCTGCTTCCTTCTTGACGATTTCTGCGAGATGAACCAAGTATTCTTTCCCCAAACTTGTCCACCCACATGCAAACTTACGACGTCTTCAAGATACTTCAATACACAATCTTCCTGTTCTTCTCTTAACGATTTCTTGAAGGTCCTATACCTCCTGAGCTTTCTCTCAACTTCCAGTCTTAAAGAAGACTCTTGCATGCACTCCTTGCGGAAACTTTCAAACACTTCAAGTGTTGAACTTCTTTCTGACTTTGCGCACACCTGCAGCAACAGTCTCTCAATGCTTTGCTCAGATTCACAACTCTGAGACTTTAATCGGCCTGCACACTCCTTGCATGACTCCTGTGCCCAACTGCACTCCTGAGTGAATGAGAACAAAATTTACTCTATCTAAGCTTTCAGAGATGCAACCCTGAATTCTTGCTGACAACCTTCTAATGCACTCCTTGCAGGAATCCTTGCTCAAATAGAGAAACAATTGAAACTCATTCCTACTTCCTCTCAGTCTTCAAACTCAAAACATGAAATCACGTACACAGCATATAAAGCAAATGTGTAACAGGAAGTAAACATCTATGAGCATAATATTCAACATCAATACACAGAGAACAAACATGACGCCATTAATTTGAATCAAACCTCTTTCTATTAATTCAAATACTTGTGCATGGGTGTTTTTACACAGCTCTCTGCTTCTCTTCTATGCTCTTGCTAATTTTCATGCTAATGTTACAATACACAAGGAGGGTGTCTATATCCTGTTTCCCTCTTGCGCTCTCAAACTGTCTAATCTACACATTAATTCCTATCTACTTGCATTAACTATCATAATTGCCTCCTATCTACTAAGGACAAGAGCAGATCGCTCATTGTCCACTTACATTTTTACAAGTGCGCCTTCATTTAATTGTCTCATTTTTCAGTTGGCCCATTTACTTCAAAAGAATTTCAAAATTTTCACTGGGATTGTCTAGCTGTCTGTTGTCTCCATGCTGCTTGCTTGAGATGCTCCTACATCACCCATGAATTTGAGAACATTTCAGGAACTGTTAAACATTGCAATAGGAAAGTTACAAACCAGGTAGTCACAGGAATAGAGACTACATAAAATTTTATGTTCAGAAAATTGAAATAATAAACTTACTATTGTTAATTATGAACACGCATATGCATAGAATGATGAGTCATTCTATTTGGTCAAGTTGTTTGGTAATTGTGATTGAATTGCTAGGTGCAAGAAATGATAAGACCATTGCATAAGATGTTGTACATGGTGAATTATGGTGTATGGAAAATACTGACAATTGTTGGTAGTATGCAAGATGGAGTCTTGTAGGAAAATTGTATGCAGTTTGGTGCCTGTGGAAAATCACAAGGATGGTTGCATTCATAATATGGAAACAACCAAGATGAATCATGAAATAGAATGTCATGTTTTGGGGATAAAAGTTGAATTTCCTTTCGAACTAATTTGAGTTCCTAAATGAATTCTTTTATTTTCTCTCATGATAACTGCATGTGGTTGATGCAGATGAGATGATGTTGATAAAAGTTAAAATGTTGACTACAAAGAGTATCTCGAGAAGATGCTACTTGGAAACATTTGAGGGCAGTTGGAACTCCTCGATCCACGGTGCTCTAAGACTTTTGGGCCGGCCTGTTGCTGAAGCCCAAGGAAAGGGAGGTGTAGCATCGATGGACTGTGCTTGTGAAGGTGTATACTCCTAGGTGGGACAGTGATCCGGATTATTTTCGGCACGAAATGAGAGCAGAGATATAATAAAAAAATGCACAGAGATATCGCGTATATCCAGTAATATAACAGAAATATATCAGAGATGCAACCATAAACACGGAGATACAGTAATACACGATTTCTATTAATGAAAGAAATGTACAGAGACTGTAAAAATACAGAGTGAAAGACTCGCTAGAATGGTGGCAACTTATCTCTGAGAAGAGATGTGACGACTACTCGCATTTGCAAGAAGATGGTTACAATGAGGCTCTGGAGGCCTTTTTACAATAATCAGGAATGCCAAAAGTCCTAGACATCCAAAAACCTAACCCTAGGAGATGAAGCGCCAAAAGTCATGTGGGCCCCGTTTGGGTAAGTTGGTGCATCAACTTCCCGGGGTCGTAACTTTTTCATACGATCTCCGTTTTAGGCGTGTGATAGCTCATTGGAAAGGTATCATCGAGGAGATTCATTTTGGGGGCTCAATTATGCCTTTGAATATCATTGAGAACATCGATCTCGAAAAAACTTCATTTAGGCCCTCAAAATGGCCCCGGAAGTGAAAACCTGCTAAAAATAGTAAATTGACAAAATGGCCAGAAAACTGTTTTGAGCCATTTGGAAAAGGTGGGTGGCCCCCGATATCCACCTGGATCAGACAGGCATGTGGGGAATGAGAGACCTTTGGTTGGAGTGATGCTGAGGTTTGAATGGTTGGAGTGCTGTTGAGGTCTAGTACCTTGGCCTAGACCATGTGGATAAGGATTGTGGACCATGGCTATCTTGGGAAGCCATTGCCCCGATGGAGTCATCGCCCTGCTCAGGGGTGGAAGGTATTCTCAATCAAAGGATACGTACAATTATCTATTTATTGTATGTTGTGTATGTTGTAAATAGTTATAATGTTATTAAAATTGTCTGGATATACATATATATACATTGCATATATGCTTGCATTGCTGCATCCATCACTGTACATAATGTGTCTCATATTTCATTACTTAAGAAATATATATATACCTGATGCTAATCATGTAATCAATTGGAATATGATTCAGGTGGAGCAACAAGATGTCCTGCAAGTGCATTTTGTGCGCATATTGGACAAGAAAGTAAAGCAACTCCGAAATCGAGCTATTGATATTGTAAAGGTCCAGTGGACCTGGTATGGTCCTGAGGACGCGACATGGGAGCATGAAGATGTTATGCAGGCAGAGTACCCACATCATTTTGAATATTTTGAAAATATTGTAGATGCAGTGTAAAGTTGCACCGAGGACAGTGAAAAAATAAGGGGAGGGGATTGTAATGTCCCCAAGGCCGAGGCCTGTTGTAAATCTTTCATTATGAATTGTAATTATGTTTTATAGGCTGGTGAGCCAAAGTTTATATAAGCTGGTGGGCTTATGTGTTATTAGGCCAGAGAGCCTAAGTGTTAAGGCCGGGAGCCTGCTTTTGTATATGTAATCATGTAGAACATTAATAAAAATATAAACACCACTGCGTGCAGACCAAACATGATGAATGAGTGATAGGGGACTAAGCTTCCACATAGTGGGTAAGGGATTGGGGGATAGAAGGTTGGAAAGAGGGGCTAAGTGTTGAGCCTAGGGACTAAGCCTAGGGGCTTAAGTCCTTGGGAATAATATTTTAATATTATTCCAAAAGTCATGTGAAATATATGTTTTGTCCTAAGTTCCTAGAGAGGAACACATGCTTATGGAGTGCATGTAGCTTCATGGGTGACAAGTGTTAACCCAAGCACATGTAGTTAAAATTGTTGAGTTTAGCCGTGTTGGGGGTTCTCTTCTAATTCTGTCAACTGTTGCGTCTGAGTGGGGTGGGAATTCCTCCAACCATCATCGAAATTTGGAGTTTGACCACCCAATTCACCATCCTCCGTCTGAGCTCATGACCATCCATGATCGACCTCTGTTTGGGTTTTTTTTCTCAGATCCCTTGCCTGAACAATTCGAGCCTATGTGTGGAATCTTTGTACACCTTGCGCAATCCTGAAACCATAACCGTGAGTCTATCCCATAATTGTTGAGCCTGGTTCGGTTGAAGTATGTGTCTGCCACCTGTTTGGGAAGATGATGTCTGTTTTCCCAGTTGACTGTTGTGGCCATGCAGTGATGGACTGTGCGTGGCTTGTTGGCCAATGTAAGTTCGTGCTAAGCCTTGTGGTTGCCCAACTGTGTTGGGAACTGAGATTAAGGAAACAGGTTGTATGAACTGTGTGTAACCTATCTCCAGGTGAGGGAGGTGATTGTTGTTGAAGAAGCAGCCTGTCAAACCTGTGAGAAGCTATTTCCAGGTGAAGGAGTTTGCTAGGAAGTGGTATTCTTCTAGAGAGAGTCCARCACCAGCTACGGAGCTCTAAGACTTCCTGATCAAGCCTATTTCTGAAACCTAKAGAGGGAGGTGAAGCATTGATGGACTCTTCTTGTGAAGGTGTATACTCCTAGGTGGAASAGGCATGTGGGGAATGAGAGTCCGTGAGTAGTGGGAGTAAGAAGGCATCCTCGGAAGAATCCTTCCGGTTATTATGTGTAGATTTCCMTGTAACCTTAGCCTAGACTAGGATTCCTTGCCTTGGGTGGAGCTTAGTCCTAGCTTGAGGGTGACCCACTACTGAGCATGATGAGTAGTGTGGTCTAAGGCTGGAAGGTTCATGGAAGGCCTGCACATGGTTGGTGGAATTACCATGGTTTCAAAGATAAGTATCGGCTTATGCTTAATATTATGTTTTGCATGCCTGTGATGCTTATATGTATCATGTATTCTGTTGTGTATATGAATTATTGTTAATGCCAGGGATTATTTATGTTAGCAGTAATATTGTGCTTACTCTAAGTTAAATGTGTTTAATTTGATTTAAATGAATGTTATTAGTTAAGTATGAGAATGATGTTGTTCCGCAAAGTAGCGTTGGCTCGACCAGTGGGATGATGGTCGGGGACGTTACATCACCTCTTTAAGTTGTTCAAAAGATTTAGTTGCCTTTGGAGTCCATGAAAATGCATCCTTCTTAGTTAGTTTCGTTAAAGGTGTTGCTATTCTCCCATAGCTCTGAACAAACTTGCGGTAGTAACCTATCAAATCCAAAAAGCCTATAAGATTCTTCAATGTTTTGGGAATTGGCCAATCCATCATGGCCTTAATATTTTTAGGGTCTACCTTGACACCTTCATGAGATACAATATGACCCAAATACTCTACCTCCTTCACCCCAAAGAAGCATTTGGATGATTTGGCATATAGTTGTTTCTCCTTTAGTAGTTGCAACACCTTCTCAACATGTCGCACATGATCCTCCCAAGACTTGCTATAGATTAGTATATCATCAAAAAATACTAACACAAATTTTCAAAGGAAGGGCTTGAAAATGGAATTCATAAACCCTTGGAATGTGGAAGGTGCATTTGTAAGGACAAAAGGCATGACAAAAAATTCATAATGGCCTTCATGAGTTCGGAATGTTGTTTTTGGGATATCTTCTTCCTTCATTCTAATATGATGATACCCTGAATGAATATCCAACTTTGTGAAGTAGATTTCTCCATGTAGTTCATCTAACAATTCATCAATGACAGGAATGAGAAACATATCTTTAATAGTGATCTTGTTGAGCTCTCTATAATCTAGACACATACACCATGATACATCTTTATTGAATACCACTACCACTGGTGCAGAGTAAGAACTTTGGCTAGGTATAATAATACCAGCCTCTAAAATTTCTTCAACCATACGCTCAATTTCACTCTTCTGGACATAAGGGTATCTATACATCTTGATGATAGGAGGAACACTCCCAGTAATTAGGTGAATATCATGATCATGATTTTGAGGGGGTGGAAGACCTTTGGGAATATCTTCAAATACTTTGGAATGCTTATCAATGATCCCTTGGAGATATAGGGGAATAAATAGCTTAGATGTTTTAACATCTAGTGAGCATAGTTGTGCAATAACACCTTGATGCCCCTTTTTCAATAATTTTGTCATTCCATTAAAGCATATCAACTTATTGGTTTTCCCTGTGATACCTCTTAACTCAATTTCTTTTCCTTCCAATGAAAATTTCATGAAATGTTCTTGAAAATTAAAAGCCATTGTTCCTAATGATTGTAACCATTGGATTCCTAGTATGACATCAACACCACCCATGGGTATAGATTTCATTGGACTATTCATTACATATTCCCCCATAGTAAGATTGATCTTATTGCATTTTCCTGAGCAATTGATAGTTCCTCCATCTGCAATCATTACTTGAAACTCTGGCACTGAATATACAAACCAATTGAGAGCTTTGTTTAATTCATAGTGAATGAAATTATGATTACTACCATAATCAATTAGGACTATTACCTTTTTCTTTTTGATATATCCTTCGATATTGAGGGTTTGAGGAGTGCTAATTCGAGCCAATGCATTACAAAATATCATGGGAGTCAACTCTATAGAAGAAATCACTTCTACATTTTAATCTTGAGATGGTTCTTGTTCTTGTTCTTGTTCTTCTTCCTCTTATCAATATATGTAGAATAATTTATTCTCCCCACACTTATGTCTCTTACTGTACTTGTTGTCACAATTAAATCATAAACCTTTTTCTTTTCTTTCCTCCAATCATTGAGGTTTCAACCTTGTAGGTTGAGGTGTTTTAGAAGAAGGAGCATTATTCTCTCGATATATGTTAGGATTGGTCCTTCTAGTAGCCATAGCCATATTTTTACTTTCAACATTTCTTGCCACCCTAAATGCATTCTCCAATGATTTGGGTTCCCAAAGGTGAACCTCATGTTGAATGTTATCCTTTAAAGTTCCTATGAATACATCAATCAAATGCTCATCTAGAATATATGTTACGTTTATATTCAATCTTTGGAAGTTCTCAATGTTCTCTGTAACTGAACCCTTTTGCTTGAGATTTGTCAATTGGCTAAAGAAGGTATTTCTCCTTGTATCCTCATAGTGTGTTATCATTTCTTCCATGAAAATTGTCCAAGTGACGAGTGATTTGTGAGAAAAAATCCATCAATACCATACAAATTGATTGGGTTCTAAATATAAAGAATAAATTCATACCTTTTCTATATGTGGCACATTATGTAGAACAAAGAATTGTTCCATCTGAAGTATCCATGTGATTGGGTCCTTTCCATCAAAATTCCTCATATCGATCATAGGAACGTGGTTGGTCTTCAACCCAAAGTTGGAGTTTCTCCATTCTTGATTCATCTTCCTTGTGTCCTCATCATGAATTTCATGGGATACATTTTCACTTTCAGGTGTCCTCTCTATTAGGAAAATTTTCAATTCTTTCACGATCTCCCTTTTTAAACCCTCCATATTAGTATCCATTATTGCCTCCAAGTTAGCTTCAGTTGAATCCATCATCCCTTGCAGTTCATATTTTGTCACTGTCTTATTTTGTAATTCATTTATGTCCCTACGCATTTCTTCACCTTCATCAAGAGTCCAAGTAGGAATGTCTGGAGGCTTATTTGGTGTAGAAGTTCCCTTTTTTGGTGGCATGTTGTCCAAGTATCACTTTTAAACCTTGATTTTGAGGTGGTTCTGCTAGACAATCTTTCTTCTATTGTATCTCCAAAGTTTTGACTCTTTTGGGTATGATTTTTTATTTTTTATCTTTTTGTAGTTATCTGATATTTATTTTTTGCAATGCCACTTGTCTGATCAAAATTGGATGTGCCAAGTAGAATTTATGGTAAATTCCCCACAACTTGCTGATTTTTGGCCTTTCCATGAATTCTCACTTTTATAGTGTGCCCCACATAAAATAATTGATATAAAATTATGAAAATCATACCAGAAATACTATGGATTGTCCACTATCCAATGCAAATAGTCTCACTCAATGTTTATACTCTAGGAATAAGTTATGATTGTTTTACCCAGAACACCTGCTTGAGACTAGTCAATAGGACTAGTCAGATACCCTATCTTTCACATGGTGTATCTAAAAATTTAAGATGACCCAGAAGCTGAATTTTTTATCACATATACCTTAATACTTTCTATGAATAATATCCATATCTCAGGGTTTGAAACATTACAAAAAATATTTTATAGTGAAAATTCTGCAATGACTCAATTCAGGATGATTCCAAAACCCTATCTTACACAGGGTGTATCTCTGAAAGTATAAGGCCTCAAGAGCTAAAATTTTAACCCAACGTACCTTGATCTGTCTATTAAATATCCTCCAAGGGATTCCTTCTGAAAATTTGTAGGAAAAAAGTTATAGAAAAAATTCCAAGGTGTCTCAGATGTAGCAGTGAAACCGCAAGACCTTGAACTCTGATACCATATGTTAAGAACCAAATTTCAATATTCCATAGAAAAACTTTAGAATAAGTACTCAATGCCTTGAAAAAGAGATAATTTCAGATAATAATCCTATTCGAGGGGGAAACCTCCTTATACACCACATAAAAGTGCAAGTACAAGATGATTCCAAATGAAAATGTCTCATTGGTATATATAGGAGACTAGGAGGTACAATTACAACTAATGGACCCAAGCCGACATAAATAAAATAAAATTACTAATGTAATATTCCCCAATTAAGGGGTAATGTGCCACTATTTAGGGCTTAACAATTAGATAGATCGTGGATGGTTAAACATGGTAGATTTATTGTTTCATTTGTCAAATTTGAGTGTTTTTTTCATGAGAGTGCAGGGGCATAGTCTTATCGCAATGTGTAGGTTTATATATGTATGTAATGCTATAATGTAATCATGTTAGTAAGAGACAGAGAGATAACTGATCCATGATACTATACATATTCGATTTAGGAGCTGATTGTTGGACACACCGACCACACTTAGAAGGGGGGTGAATGAGTGTGGGGCTCTTTTTCAAACTTCCCTTCACAAAACTCTTTAGTTAGCAATCACCATTTACTCATTACTTATTGTTTTCATTTATAACCAGTGAAATATGAACATACATCAACAACATATATTAGAAACATATATCATCAATAAGTCATCACCACAAGGAACACACAGAACACAAGATGTATGTACAATTTTATTTTTATTACGGACTACAATCCTTGGGTTATCAACAACAATTGAATAGAGTTACAACTCCATAAAAGAAACAAATCTATAATGTAAGACTCAACTTACAAAACTCAGCAACAAATGAGAAGAGGAATCAATCCTCAATAGATACCAATCTATCAACAGGTACATGACTAGTTAGTAGTTCAACACGCGTATGTAGGCACCCTACCAGTAGTGAAACTCACATATCTACGCGGACTATCTGTACTATAGCCTACATATGTGTTATGAGTATTTAGGTTTTTCTCTTCATGAAAACTCAGATCTTATGCAACTATCAGTCACATTCACTTCTGTCTTTCACTGTCCAATATGAACCATAACCAATCTCAACATATCTAGACTCTCCAAAAACTTATACTCATAATCCTCAACCATACAATATGAATTCTACTCAAACATAAGTAACCAATATACTATGGAAACCATATCAGTACTGAAACATAAGAGTGTTTCTCACTCCATAAACAAACACAAACCAAATTAGAACAACCATACCAAGAATGTTTCATCCATTCACCATACAATATGCAAGAGTATCCATCAAGACAACTAAGTAACCATACCAGAGTTTCTATGGTAGATCTAAGCCGGTAGAATGAAGATCTGGAACTTCTTTAGACTTCAAAAACCTGCTTGGAACTTCAAGAACTTTAGCCTCCATGGATACGTTCTCTGGCTTACTACAACCCGCATATGTATACTCTCTGAACTACTATTTCTTGTGTACTCCTTTAGAAACTATGGTTTCTGAATTCTTGAAAATTTCATCGTTAAGATCTCAGACTTATGAAACTTTGATGTGTCCATGAGATCCTCCAACCACACTCTCTCTCAGAATAGATCATCAAGATATGCTCAAGAGATTATTTCACAAGATACCCTTGCCTCTTATTTATACTTTCCAAGTAGCTTCTTTAGAAGCCTTTTCTAGGTCACTTTGTCCACATAGCCACTTTGTCCAACTTTTCCCAATATTCCACTTGTCCATGTATCCAATAGCCACTTGACCACTTAACCCATTTTCCTCTTTTTAGGGTTAACCAGTTTCCATAATTAGAAATTTATCCATTTAATTTATTATTTAAATAATATTTCTTGATTTTGTCACTTCACTTTATTATTTAAATAATCCTCCTTCTTTGCAAGCACTTTGACTTCTTTGACCTTTTGCAGCTTCAAGCCAACATGTGAGGGTTCTTCAACTTCGTAGGGCCATAACTCTCAAACCGTGATGAGTTATGTGACATTACACATACCACCAGAAATGGCATGACAAGCACCATCCATCTAGGACAGTTTCAATAGAAAATTCAATGATCTTCATCTCATTATTTCACAATTAAGCATGGGTTATCTAACCATACTTCTAGGATAACTAAACCGAAAAGCATCTTCCCGTGATGGATTTCACCATAAGGGGACCACTTTGGAGTTCATCCATTTGTACTCATTATCAACCGTGATAAGAAAATAATGAGTCATCTTTACATCAATCCAACTTGGAATAGCCCATGATAATATATCACTATGACATTGTATCTTTGTCATTGATTCCATGCATGATCACATGATCACATGATCCAATGATCAATACATGAATGCATCAAACAATCAATGACAACACATCAATCCATATTCATCTATGCATGAAATTATATGACTATGATTCGATCAATCCATTCACATCAAGGACAATACATATTACATCAATATGCTATGACAAGACATTGTTCCTTTGATATCAACCCTTTGACCTTTGACATCAATCAATAAATCATTTGGCATCAATCAATCCCTTGAAATCAATCCTTTGAAATCAATCAATCAATCCTTTGGTATTAATGAAAACATGATCCAACAATCTCCCCCTTTGGCATTGATGGTAATACCAACATTGATGTCAACACCAATGATTGATGTCAACATGTAGACAAGGCATTTCTCTACATCAATAGTCATATTAATCACGTCAATGTGACGATCTCTCCCCCTTTGACATCAATGAAAAAGGGTAGTTCTCTTCTTGGGTATTCTCCCCTTGTCTGAACTCTCCTTAGGGATGATCCCCCTGCCTGGATGCCTTGATCTTTCTCTGAATAATATCTCCCCTTTTTAAAAAGGGATATCGCTCTGATGTAATGTTGAAAACATATAATTCATGCTTCCCTTGGAACCATGCCTACATCTCTGTGATCAACACTCCCCCTAGAACCATGATTTTGTGCTCTTTCTCCAAGTATATGACTTTTTTTCAATTATTTACATTTGCATCTGATAAATCTCTCCTCCTGGAATCATGGGAAGAAGAATGAGCCTCCTTATGTCTCCCCCTATCTTCTCTGTAATATGAAAAATATTTTACCACTGTAATATGCTTCTGCTACAAATTCTATTGCTCAACCGGAACATAGATCAACCACTCTTTCTATGACGATTCTTGGACCTATCCATGCATCAACGCGTTCCATAGCATACATCATGAAGAAAAATATATGCCAACAATGAAATAGCTAATCATGAGCAAAAAATAAACCAATTACATCATGTACCGAATTGTGTGCACAACACCCATGTACACCAACACCATACAATCTGCCAACCATTCACAACACCCATGTACATCAACGATGTACAACAATACCATAGAATATGCCATAAGATATCATCAATGGAGTGTATCAACCATATGCCTCTACCAACATGCCAATCTTGTGTCTCAATCAAGTGTCATGTTCTTCTACCATGAATCAAGTGCAATAACCATGCATCTCAATCAATCAAGTGTCTCAACTATATCATCCCATATATCATGTACCAAGTAATGCCAATAGTCTACTTTAGCTAAGTACAAACATATACCATCTATGAGTGCATCAACATTGTACTAATCATGTATCACCACCTGTACCAATAAAGTGCATCAACCATGCAACAATACCACAACAAGATGAACCATAATCAATATGTGTCCTTATACATGTATACCATATCCACCATAAAACATGTGTCAATCATACTACTAGTAGATGCCTCTAACAATGTACCAAAAGTGTACCAATCATGCATCAACTATAGATCAAGATATGAATCATCAATGATGTACAATATGATCAACTCATCAACTACATCAACTACATGTCCCACTATGTATCCCTTCCTCATGTCAAATACATGCACCAAGATATCCAAAAAATATGCATCTCACAATAATTCATCATAAGATATATCAATGAAACTCAAATATGTACCAACCATGTACCCCAACAGATCAACCTCAATCTCCATTCACTACAACAAATACTAATCATCCAATGTATACTAGAAGTGTGGCTCAATATATCAATGACATCTATAACTAGCATCATCATGATATATATCATAACCAAAGTGCCATGACTTCACTGTCACAACTAGCATTTTTATTCAATAGAAAAATGTCTCAATCCACACTCTAGGGTTAGTACCATGCATCCAAGATAGTCTTTCAACATTCAACCATATGTCACCATCATACATACATAAATTATGTATGCCAACATTTAATCATGAAAACCTATAGAAAACAATGTCAGACCTTGCAACAAAATATGTCAAACCCTACAACATAGAGTTATACCATCATACCATGTTGAAACTTTATGCATATCCTTTTTCCCAAGGATTTACCATAGATACACGACCTGCTACACAGACAAATTGCGTATGTATGTGACCTATTCATAGGTTATCTCACATATGTACACAATTGTTACCATTGTAACTCGCGTATTCTTCTGAAGATGACAAACTTGAGCTTCCCTTAAGGATGCCATTTTGCTATGGTTGTTCAGTCTTCTTTACCCACTTCTGAACATGTCCCAACTTCTTAGAAATTGAGCTCTGAGCTTCCACCTTTTCAAAAATGTCTTCCTTCCTAACTTCCTACCTTCTTCTAGTCATGCTATATTAAGTCATCATCATGAAATTTCTTCTTGTGTTCCAGCAATCCTAGGATTTGTGACCAAATCCACTATAGTTGTAGCATCTCATGATGTGAAAATCAACAATAATGTGTCCTACTTGATTGCATCTCCAACATCTTAACGTGTTATGAAATCTTCCATTATCTCTCCTTGCATACAATCTGCATTCCAAATCTTTGTGACCATATTCATAACATAAGTAACAGTGACCATGAAAATCATTTTCATACCTTTGCTTTGGTGTCCATATTGAAGGTGCATCTCTTCTTTGAGGTGTAAATATGGATTCTTGATGTCTTCCTTTCTTTGTTCCTTTGAAAATTTCCTTGCCTTGTGTAGATGGTTGACTTGCAACATTATTTTCATCCTTTAAGAGTGAGGGACTTACCTCATGCTTCTTTGAGGTGATTTCTTCAACACGTGTATCTTATTTCTTGTATCCAAGACCTGATTTATCATCTGGTGATCTTTGACTATCCAAGATCTCATTCAATATAGTTGAGCTATTCAAGAATTTATTTGACTTCTCTAATTTCTTTCTAATATCAACAACTTCAACTTCCAACTTATGACACAAATCTTCCTTTTCATTTACTTGATTCTTTAGTAATTCCTCTATCCTTTTGGATTCTTCAATTTGGGTCTTGATATGGACATTAAATTCAAGACTTTTTCTAATCTCGTCATCCACCTTATTATTTTCTTCTATTTCATTCTTTAGTCTTTTCATATCTTCTTCTTTTTCTTCTAGTAGAGTCTTTTTACTTTCTTCTTGTTCCTTGAACATTTCCTTTAAATTCAACATGTGCCTTTGATTCCTTTTAAGAAAGATTTTAGTGTTATCCGAAAGATAGCTATATTCTATGAAAAATGGCCATAGTTGTATTCAAATAGCCCCCATTCAACTTTCCTTTTAAGTTATGATAGTTCTTCTTCTACTTATTCCATGGGATAACTATCATTTGAATCTACACAAACTACCTCTAGATTTTCTTCTTCACTTGTAGAGAAATATTCAACATCATCACATTTTGAAATATTGCATTTGAGGGTTTTTGGATATTCTTTACCTTCATTGATCTTGTTGGAATTGTCTTCAAGGTATTCCTTTTTGCCAACATCATCACATTTAGAATCATTGAAAATAGAGGATTTTGGAGATTCTTTACCTTCATTGTTCTTGATGGAGTTGTATTTAGTGTCTTCCTTCTTTCTTTGGTATGTCTTCTCTAGCTTTAGCCATAGATCCTTGGCGGAAGTGCATTGTCCCATGATCTCTTTGATAGAACTTGAGAGTCCACTAAGAATGGTCTTGAGAACCAATGCATCATTCTTCTTTTCTTTTCTCTGATATGCAAACTTTGACTTGTTCTTCAAAGGAATTGATCCACCAATAAATTCCTTCCAAATACCCGCTCCTATTTCCTTCAAGTGCACTTTCATTTCTATTCTCCATGTAGAATCATTTTCCTCATCAAGTATTGGAACTTCATCATCCATTTGTGTTTCCATGGATTTCCTCCAATCTTGTTAAGGATTATAGTGAAGGTCCTCTCTAATACCAATTGTTGGACACACTAACCACACT
>JASDQU010099872.1:207080-234697 GCA_032191745.1 Picea mariana
TATTTAAAATTTACCCAATATTTAAATCCTATCATTATATCACAATCCTCCCTTCAAAACAACAATGTAGTTAGGTTTAGAATCGATAGAGGCTTAGAAGCAGAGGATGGAACAATTGAATGAGTTGGATGAAATCCAATAGTATTCCATCCAACATACCATTTTTTTTCATGAATAGTGGTCCAGTTGGCAATAAAAAATGATTACAAGGAAGGTCTTCAAACCTGATGACTGGGATCTCCTCTTTGATTCTAGATTCAAGAACTTCAGGGGTAAGCTCTTCACATGATGTCTAAGACCATATGAGGTTGAGACTATATTCAATAATGGCTTTGTGAGAATCAAAATAATAGATGTAGATTGGATCTCCTTTGTGGTGAATGGTCACCAATTAATATTGTACTACAAACCCATGTCCAAGTCAAATTTTGTTCAAGATATGTTACAAATGACATGGAGGTTGTGAATAAGGGGTATCCTTCACCCTCTCTAACCTCTACTTGAGTTTTCTCCCAAATTTGTTTTTGTGTATATATGTATATGTAAAAGAAAAAAAAAATAACAAAAAGAAAAAAATAGAAAATAATAAAAAGTAAGGAAAACAAATTAGTTTAGTTATGAAAATCAACTTGGTGGCCGAGCTAGGCATGGACTTGCTTGAAAATCAGGTTGTCAGTGGGCAAGTCCAAAATAAAACTTGGCATAAAATTGTTGGTTCTACTTCATGTTCTTCAAATCATTATGTTTTTTCTCATGTTAGATGATGGGGGATTAATTAAGGCCCTCCTTGTAACAAAATTTTCCCCATCGACTCCAACACATTATTTGGGGTCAAAGTTAGATATTTTTCATGGTACCTATGGGATTGCATATTTTAATGGTAGGTTCTCTCACTGGAAGCTGTGGGGATTTATCAATGATCCCTATATTTTAGATCTTGTAGGTGAATTGACTTCGAATCCTTTATTCATACCTCCCAATATGTACCAAGGCACCTTGACTCTCATCAACATCAATGGTAAGTAGTCCCTCATTGGTTAACAACATTCATCATTGGATGGTAATCCAATGATTTATTTCAATGTTCAAGTTCAAAAACTTCATTCACATAGATAGAATTGTGCCAAGATTGGGTTTTAGTGAATATTATTTGGTTCATGGTTCTAAAAATAGTTTGCAATGTGTGAATAAAAGGGGAATAAGATGCAAGGAAGTTGGAACATACAAATTCCTCAAAAAGAGGGGGTCATCTCTTCCTTTCGCAAGTCTCCTACTAAGGGACTAGATCTCTTCTTCATTATAGATATTGAGGCATAAGTCTTATTCTGGCCCCTCATCTCCTTGTTTCAATGTTCCCGCTACAATTATTTTCCTCTTACACCATCATCATATCCATTTTGAGTGGTACATGTGATTGGGTGGCCCAAATTAGCCACTAGTACTTATTCATCACCTTTGGTTTCAGTTTGGTTTTTCTTTTTTCATCATTCATAAGTTTATATTTTCTAAGTTTTTCTAAGAAATTCATAGCATGTATAGAAGTCAAAGTCATTCCTATATGATATCAATAATTCTACTAATCCTCTATTATAAAAAACACTTAACTTCATCAGGTCTAGTTAAAAGCAAGAAAATTTGGAAGTGTTAGTACAGGAATTGTACATGAGGTACAAGAAATCATGTAACTGTATTTTTATGGAACAAAGACAACTAGTCATAGACGTTAATTCATCAGTCCAGGGATTTGCAACATACATATGTTTCTTTGATTAGCAACAAGTGTTACCTGCACACAATTCAACAAAAATGCTCCTGGCTTAGTATCTTGCAGAGATTTTTCGAGCATACGTTCAACACTTCCACAAAGTGCAAGTTGGTAATTGAGAAAAGGTAATTCAGAGGTGAAGATGTTTCTTTTAAAATCTTTTAATCTATTGAGAACACAGGAAATTTTATTGGCAACTATCTTATGTTTCTTCCCTACCCCCACCATTTATCCCACTACCAAAAAAACACCATAGACATGTTACTTACTCTTTTATATCTTAATCTTCATTTACCACCACTGTGTGTGTGTGTGTGTGTGTGTGTGTGTGTGTGTGTGTGTGTGTGTATATATATATATATATATATATATATAGGATTTCTTCAAATATTTAAAATTTACCCAATATTTAAATCCTATCATTATATCACACTCCTCAACTCATGCCCTATCTATTTCCCATGATACATATTGGTCAAAGTTTCTTCCACTAGTCATATTGCATGTTTATGAAAAAAGTAGTCATATCAATTCTTCATATGTCCACATCAACCATGTTGTAAAATTCTCATATATATTACTCAATAATCCACCATGAGTCTACACTTGTCGATAAAAAATTCCAGACTTATACATGATTAAGCTTAATATTATGTAGATATGATGACATCCTTACTGCACCTACATACTTGACCATTTAATGATTTCCCATAATCTTGTGTAGTCTCTCATTTGACAATTATAACCCATATGGATTCACTCAAGGGATTCCATATGAGTTTCATTCATATCATTTGAAATTGAAAGCGTATGGGAATTTAATATTGGTGACCATTCAAGACTTCTCTTATTAGACACTACTCATTAGCAATGCAACCGACATCCTCTCCCTCATAGAACCATTTTCCATTCATGATGGTGGTCGATCACCATGATCCAACCTCAATCAGAGCTATTGAATCCCTACCTGAGTACAAATCATGTCGAAAAATACTTAGGGCCATGGGGTGGCATGAATTCTTCACCAAGGTCAGAGGACATAGTGACCAGGTTACACTGTAGTTTGACCAGATGAGTGGCCTGAGTTGGGGATATGGTAATGGAGGTGAATGAGAAGTCAATAGCTCATGCCACAGGCTTACTAAAGGAAGGGGAAAGGTGGTTCTAGAATCGTCCCATAGCACAGGACTTGTGCAATCCATATTTGAAACCTAAGTTTCATAATGAAAACTAGGAGAAAGGGATACCACGAGCTTGGCTCAAGTAAAAATGGAACACACCATTGGAAATTCTACAGAGGTATTTGAGTTGTGAAGGGAATTAAGTTCTTATAATTCAATATTGTATTTCAATTCTTTTTCATTTTGAATTTAACCAACAGTTGAACTTTCCTTAATACTTATGGAAGCATCTAAGAAAAATGTCGAACCAAGTAAAGTAGAATTAAAAAAAGCCTTCCAAAAGTTTGTATCAGCATGGCTTAGTAGTAATTCTATTCATAGAATAACTTAGCAAGAGAAATGAATGTGTGAAAGTTTCATTGGCTAAAATAAATTTGATGAACAACATGGTGAGATGGTGGAAGAGAACCAAGCTACGCATCATGGAGGAAACATTAAAAAGGCTCTTGATAAATACCTAGGCTCCCTTGGATCCAAGGGATTCATATCTCCTCTAGCAGACCAATGAAAAAGGAAAGTTGTAAAGTTCAGCTCGATGGTAGAAACATCGTCTAAACCTATTCTAAATCACCGAATCACTAGAAACATGGATAAACAAAGAGCTAGTAATCCTATGGTGATTTCTACCCATGTTCATCCAAGAACTCATGTAAAACCATCTTCATATAAAAAACAAGTGATGGATATTGTCCAATCTCTTTAGATGATGAATGAGAAGATAACAAAACACTGGTTAATATCCTTAAAATTCCAAAGAAGCATAGGAGTAAGGATTGAACCCTATAGATAAGGAAATTCCTAAACCTTCTTACAATCTGTCTATTGGAAAAAATTACCCTATACCACCATCATATGAGTCAACAATAAAGGTGAAGAGAAAGAAAAATAAAATTAAAAGATTGAAACAATAATCCTTGGAGATGACAGTATTGAACCACTATATACAAAAATAAAATGACTTGTTAAAAGAACAAAGAAAAAACCTCCAAGATGAGATCAAGTAGTTATGGTATGAGAATAGAAAGATGCAGAAGAATATGATGAGCTCTAATTAACCATAGTAGAAGAGGCGTAGTGAAAAAATAACTAGAGCGAACAAAGGTCTCAACATTTTGATCAATGTAGCTGAGCTCTCATAATTACTCACATGATGATTCCATTTTTGGGATCAATTTTGAATTTTAGGATTCTCTTTGCATGAGGACATGAAACTATACAATTTTGGGGGAGATGTTAGTCTCCCATTTTGGCACATTTTAATAGCATTTTCCCTTATTATTATCCCACTATTACACCTAAACCATGCCTCATTATTCCAAAAATCCATCTTCCTAAGCCTAAAACCTTGCCACAAGGTTTTAAGAAGTAATAGTTTCTTATTATAATTAATTTACTAAGTTTTTAATAGGTTTAATGACTTTTTGGGAACTAATGTTTTCCTATGAAGAATTGCAGTTCAGTGCCTACACCAACTATGAAGTTCATGTACCTAGGTTTGGAGGCTTTCCCACTTGCACGTGCCCAAGGAGAAAATGAGCATATGGTTTTTCTAGATCCGGTCCCCAGCATGGTTTTTGTTCCCTGGCTCAACTTCTAGATCCTTCATGAGATCACCAAGCCCTGATCAAAGCATAGATTCAAAGCTTTCTTGTGCCCAAAATATTTGGGGGAATCTTCCAAAACAAAGACGATATGTTGTTTGTATGCATTATGTCATACAAATAGAAACAAGATAAAAACCAACTCCTTCATAGTTCATTCCAATTTCTAAAGATATCAGGTATATCATGGATTGTTAAACTAGGTATATTTGTTGTTTCCTTTGACAAATTTGGGTGTTTTGTTCACGCGATCACTGAGGCATAGTATTATTTCTCTATGTAGGGTTCTATATTTATGTAATTCTCTAATGTAATCAAGTTAGTAAGAGACAGAGGGATAACCGATCGATGATACTGTAGTTATTCATTTTGGGAGCTGAGAGCATCCTTGATCAATGCTATTTTTCATTAAAACTCCATTGTTGTAATGGAGCACATGCTAAGAGTGTGAAATGTATTTTTAATGAAATCATTTATTTTATATCTTTTTTGTGTTCCTTTAATCATATTCACGTAGGTTTCTAAGGAATTCCATCAGCTGGAAAAGGACCACCAACCCAGGGAGAAACATTGTGTATGTTGTTGCTAGTATAATTTTAATTGTGTAGCTGTAGCTTATTCCATTAACAATTTTGATTGCTAATGTTCCATCAAAAATTCATAATTGTAATGAGTTTTAACCTGTGAATGGTTCATTAAATATTTTGTGTGATTCTTTGTTACATTTTATGTAATAGTTCTAGTCCATATCCATAGATAACTAGTAATTATATATGCATATTCTCAGGGATAAGCATTTACATTTGTATGTTTTTCCATCTCATTGAAATCATAGTTTAGTTCTCTAGTTAATGCAAATTTTGAAGTTTTGTTTGCAATTACAAATACACAATCCTGTATAAGATCAATTAAATCACTAAAAAAAAGATATCATGGTATGGAACTATCTTGAGCCTTCTTGTGAGAGTTTATCCCAAGGTATTTTTAATTATCTTTCATAATTTTTCAATATCATTCTAGATACACAGTTAATACTAAACAATGTATGACAACTGAGTCACATATCTATATAAGCCACTTGTTTATATAGAAGAATTTCCATACCATCATGAGTTCATCAAATTGAATGTGTTTATTGTGGGTTTAAGCAGTAGATTCATTTCTCATAGGTTTTACCTATGGGATAATAAACTCAATCTAATATCAATAGAGTATGAATGGAGATCCAATACCCTTGCAACTGACTAATTAAAGGAAATGGTTTGAGTAAAAATTATGATCATAGTTAATACTCAGTTTCGTTAGTTTGGGTAGTAATTGGGATTTTTGTTGTCAAATATAACCTCATGTCCAGAGAATGAACACTTAGTTTATTAAGTTAAAGATTGTATCTTGAATCTTAGAAGGAGACTTGATGAAAATAATTGGTTATTCTTCTTTCAAGTTGTTTACCAGTTCTTGAGTTTTTTGTGTGTGAACCCTTGACATCCACAAATTAAGAATTAAGATGAGAATATATTAGAGAACATGTTCATGCATATATCATAGATCTGTACATGACATATAAATTTATTCACTTTCTGCTCATACTTGATATTTATTTTTTGGATAAAGTTAAGTTAGTCAAAAATTTTGTCTGATGGTTCTTTGATCAATGATTGGTTTGAAGTGTGGTTTTCTTGTCTCCTGAGAAGATAAAGTAGTTTGAGACATGAGTGTAGTTTCAACTTCAATATTTTACCTGAACACATTGTTTGTACAAATCACATATTTACCAACCAGATTGACAAGTACATGGTGTATTAAAGTGACAAATCATGTACCCAACAATCATGTTACACACATAGCTCCATCGAAAGTATTCCTATACTTGTAAGAGAATTTATTTTTCAAGAAAAGCAGGATGGGATAGAAGAATAAATAAATATAAAAGATAGTAATGATAAAAATAAGTCCAATTGTGAAAATCGGTTTACTAGCACAACTAGACATGTGTTTTGCGTGAAAACCAAGCAACCAGTGGGGAAAATTCTCAACATGTTTTGCATATTGGTTCAATCTTGTATTATGGTTGTTTAAATTATTTTTTCTCTATGCTCATACTGGATGATGTTGGATCCCTTAAGGAATTCCTTCTACTAGGTCTTCTCCCATTGACTTCAACACTCTATCGGGGATCAAGATCAAGATATATTTGTAATGCCTTGGAACTTGTATGCCTTAATGAAAAGTTTCTTTCCTAATAGAAATGGGTATGAATTAATGACTCCTAACTATCAGATATTGTAGGTTAATCGACTCCAACACATTAATTTGTTCTTGATACGATGCATTGAGGTAACTTTATTCTCATTGACATCAATGGTGAGTGAGCTTGTATTGGTTAAGGACATACATTAATGGCCAGTAATCCAATGGTTTCTTCCCATGCTCGAATTCAGAAAAACCATTCACATGGTAATAATTGTACCCTGGATTCAGGTTTGGATGAACACTATATGGTTTAATGGTATCAACAATTGTATAATTTTCCAAATTTTGAAAATAAAAAGGGGATGTCATTCTTGTTGCAGTATCTTTCCCTTTAGCAAAGTTTTTGGTTCTCTTTAGTAGTATTCACGGTTGTTATTTGGTATTAGTTCTAGTAATACTTTTCTAGTAATACATTTGATAAATATTATCAAAAAAATAGAGTTTTATATTTAGAATCAAATATCATATCTCAGAAGGATGCATGAGGACATGCATCATCCTCAGTGTGGGGGAGAGAGAGAATTGGGTTATCATTTTCCTTCAATGGTTCTAGATGCAGATGCAGATTTAGTTCTAGTTCCTTCATATAGTATTCAACATAATTTTATTATCCCAAGAGTCCAATAACCTGATACTCATCTTCTTATCATAATTTTCACATCATCATGACAACAAAGAGGTAAATTGGAACAACATAATTTTAAGCATTTGAGTATTCTATAATTTTATTTTTGTCTCAGCAACAGGGTTTCTTTCTAAAAAATATTGCAGAAGCTAGTTGCACAAGATCATAGCTTACTTATCCTTATGAATATGCTTAGAGAAACTTAATTTCTATAGCTTCTATATTTTTCAGTGATTACAAATTTTTTCGGTAGCTACCAAAATTTACAGTGCTGTAGAAACCAAATTTCCTATAACAAACTATTTTAATGGACGCTCTTAGGGCATCAATTTCAAGCATATGGGGATGAATTAAAAAATTTGATACATGGGTTTTGAGGATAATATGATACTTTGAGTAATACATGGGAAATGTTTTTAGAAACTGCATGATAATGGATGCATGGCCATGTTTTAAATCTGATCTAATAACAATTTCCAAAATTTCTGTAACAACCACATTTAATTTTATGTAGAAGATTTGTAGTTTTATATGGTTGAGTGTGTCCTGTTATCGCCAATTCCTAGGGATAACTAAGGATATGGTGTCTCTAGTCCTTCAGGTTGCAGAAATGGAGTACCAAGAGACAACTTGACCAACAATGTCCACTTGCATAGATAGAGACCCACCTCACCACCACAATTCTAGGATTTATCATGAGGGTATCCACCACATCAACTAGCTTTCAAAAGACATTGGATATTTCTCCATGAGGTACAAGTTAGGTATTATGGTGAGTATAATTTTAATATTTTAGGCATTTGAGTTTGCTACATTTTAAATTTATTTTGATTATGTAACGTCTTCTTGGAAATTATGTTATTTTCCTTGTTTCACTTTGGTGGTTGACATTGTGCCCTAGTAATTTGGTCACCCTTAGGGATAGGTTTTCTACTGGGAGGTGGGCCATTCCTACCCATAATTTTCATTATCCTTACCTTTTGGGTTTTTGGGTATATTGAACCAATCATTTCATGGGAAGAAATGGTTGAAGGCCCATAGGCTTATAGCTGGAAAAATATAAAAGTCAATAATGAACCTTGTAAATTCTTTCCCAAGGATCTCGAGGACAATGAAATGTCTCTCATAATAAACTGATTGGACCTGTAAAAAAAATAACTAATGAAAAATTCCAACCAAGGTGGAGCATGTGTGGAAACTATTTTTCATGCTTAGGTAGAAGCCCCACACATGGTTTCAACTTGGGAAAGCATGATGTGACCAAGGTAGAGTCAAGGTGGGCACTAATTTTCATGCTTAGGTAGAATTCCCACCTTGGTTTCAACTTGGAAATATCTTACAAAGAATAAAAGGCAATAAATGGGTTTGGAAAAAAGTTGAATTGAAAATGAAGGTGCAACACACCCTCTACAAAGGAACCCATAAATGAGACACTATGATCCATTATATGTCATGAAACCCATGCCAAAAAGTATTTCCCCCATCCATATCACTTCATCCACATGACCTAGAGAGAGGTCCACTTGGGAAAAAATCCTAAAATTGAGGTATGATAAACCCAATAGGTCACTTTGTCAACCCTCCCATACTTAAGCTTGGAAAAATGCATAGGGTCTTAGATAACTTGTTTATTTTGAAGAGGTGGTTTGGATTTACATGCTTATATGGATATTTTATTTATTTCATTTTYGTATCATGATGTATTTGAATTGAGATCCTTGGAGGGTGCATTCATTGTCTTTGCAGGGCCTAGTTTGTGGACATATTTGGAATAACAAGCCTACAAGTTGGATACCATGGCCCGCACACTGGATGAAAATCCTAGTCTTTGGAGGCCTGAGGAGATACCATGGAGGACATAACCMAACTCTTATCCAACCCAACGATTTTATCTTGAGGCTAAAACATCAATTTTGAGGAGGTTGGTGTCACCCTAGGGCTAGGGTTGTGGTGGTAGTGTTGTTGTTTCTCAAAATTTGGCACCTTTAATGGAGAAGAGTACCTTGAATACCATATCACTTGAGGAGAAGGCCTTTGGAGTCCTAATGTGTCACTTCCAAGACAAAAGTCCCTCTCTTGGTGCCAAAACATTTCCTTAGGAGGGTGACGTCTTACTTTTAGGGTTTCTTTCATGTGCAAATTATGAATTAAATATTATTATTGTGTAAAAGGGGAAAAGTAAAGGTTTTTGTCCCCTTAATATGTGGTTTACCCTAAATTTAAGTGGAAAAACACTTTAGGTAGGATTTGTATAAATATATATCACTACTATTTCATTTTATGATAACTCTCCCATCTTGGAGAGGATTCTTCGTTGAAATTTGCACCCTAATTGGGAAATTTTGTCTATCTTTCTTGCTACTATCCCTTGATATGGATTTCTTTGGTTATTGTATGAATAAGTAAGGAAATACCTTTCTTGGATACTATTTATTGCTTTTATGATGGATTTTCTTGGTTAAAATGAGTTTATCTTGTTAATGCTTGGACTAGGTAAGGAATCTTTCCTGGTATTTCTTCTTTTCTTGGTCACAAGGTTAATTTGCTAAGATTTTGGGGATTACAATGGAATACAACCCCACTATTACCATAATATGTGTCTTTGAATAATTTGTTGAATAAAGGAATACTAGGAGGAGTAAAAGGGTTTACACCCTCCTAGGGTTTTCCTTATCTAGTCTTGCTTTCCTTAGGGAAAAAAGGGATTACACCCCCAAGGAAATAGCACAACTATCTCTTTAATTTTTAAATAATCCATAACCGAGTAGTTACATGAAATAATCTCCTAAATTGGAGAAATAAAATCATTACATTGGGATATGTCGAATTACGAGATATCGAAATTTTTTAAGTTGGAATCTTTTCTACATGTTATAAGATTTTTTTTTCCCTAAGGGTGTCCTATTTTAGCTAAGGATTTCATTTCTGCAATAAATTTAATGCTATGGCCATTCGGGATGCATAAAACTTCACTTTATTTCATCATTTACTCACTTTAAACCATGGAAACTAAATTCTAAACCTATATTATTGTTCTACTGGTTGGGAATCTCTTCATAAGTATCACTTTCCATCTCATTTCCCCCATAGGCTGACCCGAGACTCCCCTTTGTGTTAGAATTCTGGGGTGAAAGTGGGTAACCTCTCCCACTATTATCGCTACCCAGTGGATTGGGTTAGTATTTTCCCAACCTATAGTTTGCGCAATAACATTTTTGTGTCATTGTCAGGAAGGATTTTGAATCCTCTTTTGTACCCTAATTACACTTTGGTGAGATTCCATCCCAAATCCTTTACCCATAGCTTTCCTAGTGAATCCACTTGAAGGATATTTCTCCCCTTCCACCCTTGATGAACTTTTCATAAAGTTCATCTGGTGGCTCCATTGAGGTATTACCCTAAGTAATGGAACCATGGCCTCATGGGACTTACCATGGGAATTCCATAATATGTACCATTCTATTGATGTTCAAAATATCCTTGGATATCCAAATCATTTCTCTACGAAGTGAAGGGAAATTTTCCCTAAATTTAATGGTGATCCAGCTCTAGGAGTCATCCATGTCGTGATTTATATGAAATATGCTTCAAGCTTAAATGTGCTACATGAATATGTGTCAATGAAAAATTTTGGTATCTTGATTGGAATCAAGTCAAAGGAGTTGGCTTTCACACTCATGTAATCCAAAAAGTATCCCATCTTATACAAATCTCATTGAATAATTTCTCAGGCATAATTAGCCAGCTACTCAGAATTTGCAAGATACTTTCTAATATCTCAAACACACTCTTTGCAAATAAGGTTTTTTAGTGAATTACGAGACAATATATGAGAAATGGAAAACTAGTGAATAGTATCATCCACCTACTATAGAAGAAGAACATATCCATGAAGACAGTTTCCAAGAAGATCTCAATGATGAATACCTAGATGAGACATTAGTGTCCATTGTCCCTCTTGAAAAATATGAAGTCTTTCATCCTTCAATTCCTCCTGCACATGAAGTTGAAGAAGCAATTAGTCATAGTGATGAAGAGTTTGAATATTCAGTTGAAGCCTCCCTATCCTTTGTTCTTCCTACACACAAAGACAAATAGATGGCCATTTTTAGTCCCATTGATGGTACTATGAAATAAACCTTATATATGGTTAATGAGAATATAGACACTTTCATATAGACTAGGAGATGCTCATGGGATTTTGGTCAATTCATTTTTTATAGAGACCCATTTACGAGATTGAGGGTAGCTCTCAAGAAAAAGGGGTTGAGTTTTCATCTTTAGAAGACTGGCCTTCATGCATATATGTTAAGAACCAAATATCAATATAGCATAGAAAAACCTCAGAAAAAGTACTCAATGCCTTGAAAAGAGATAATTTCAAATAATAAGCCTCTTCGAGGGGGAAACCTCCTTTTACCCCACTTAAATGTTCAAGTACAAGATGATTCCAAATGAAAATGTCTCCTTGGTATATATAGGAGACTAAGAGGTATAATTACAACTAAAAGATTAAAGCCGACATAATTAAAATAACATTACTAATGTAATATGCCCCAATTAAGGGGTAANAAGATGATTCCAAATGAAAATGTCTCCTTGGTATATATAGGATACTAAGAGGTATAATTACAACTAAAAGATTAAAGCCGACATAATTAAAATAACATTACTAATGTAATATGCCCCAATTAAGGGGTAATGAGCCAATATTAGGGCTTAACATGCCCCTCCCCTTGAGACAAGTGTTGTCTGCAATGCTTGAGTAACTATGGATGCTTCTCTATAAAAGTCTCATCTTCCCAAGTGGAATATTCATTTGGTAGTTTCCTCCATTTAATGAGATACTCTGAAATGGATCTATTCCTCAGCTGGTGAATTCTTGTGTCAGTGATGGCTTCAGGCTCCAATATGATTTTTCCCTCCTCGTCATGTTTTGGAAATATAGTTTGAACTAGGATATTGTCGCCTATAACCTTCTTTAATCATGAAACATGGAAAAATGGGTGTACTTGTGAAGATGCAGGCAGCTCCAATTTGTATGCCATAGTACCAATCTTTTGCGGAACCTTATAAGGGCCATAATACTTTGGTGATAATTTATTATCCTTCTTGGCTTGCTTGAGGGACATATGTTTGTATGGTTGTAGTCTTAAAAACACCCAATCCCCTACTTCAAAACTTTTTTCACTACGATGTTGATTTGCTTGTTGTTTCATGCGATTCTATGCCATGGTTAGGTTTTCCTTTAAGATTTGGAGAACTTGTTGTCGATTCTTGATGTGATATTCCACTACTTGAACCTTAGATTTTATTTTAGAGAAGAAGTGATGGAAGGAGGGTGGTATCCATAAAGTGCCATAAATGGTGTCATTTTTGTTGTAATATGAAAGGAAGTGTTATACCACCATTATTCCAAGGGTAACCATTTGAACCATTGTGTTTGTTTATCAGAGACAAAGCAACGAAGGTAGCCTTCCAGACATTTATTCACTATATTAGTTTGTCCATCGGATTGAGGATGATAGGATGAGCTATGAGCCAATTGAGTACCCAAACAAGAAAATAATTCTATCAAAAAATGTCCAGTGAAGATGGGATCTTTGTCACTTACAATAATCTTTGGGCTGCCATGTATCTTTTGAACTATCTCCATGAATGTGGTGGAAACTGTACTAGCTTTGAAGGGATGAGAGAGTGCACAAAAGTGTGTGTACTTGGTCAGTCTATCAACAATCACCATGATGACACTCTTTCCTTCAGACTTTGGTAAACCTGTGATGAAATCCATGGAAACCTCCTCCCAACACTGACTTGGGATGGATAATGGTTGTAAAAGACCCAGGGTCTTAATTGTTTCCACCTTATTTTTTTGGCAAACCAAACATTTTTCCACAAACCTTTGAACATTAGTTTTAAGTCCATCCCAAAAAAAATCCTTCTTGACTCTATGGTAGGTTTTCAAAAATCTCGAGTGCCCTCCTACTGGAGAGGTGTGCAATTCCAATAGTACCTTTTGTTTGAGTTGGGAGTTCTTACATAAATATAATTGATCTTTGTACCATAGTGAATCATTTTTCCATGTAAAAGTATCTGATGCACTGGAATCCTGCTGCAACCTTTAAATGAGAGTCCACACTTTTTCGTCATTCTTCCATTCATCCCTTGCTTCTATTATCCAATCTGGTTGGATGATCGAGATAACATAGAGAAAGGCCTCAACATCTTCATCCTTTCTTGAGAGTGCATTTGCCACAACATTTTGCCTCCCCTTTTTATAGACGATTTCAAAATCATAACCCAATATCTTGGTTACCCATTTTTGTTGTTCTTCTAAAGATAGTCTTTGTTCCAAGAAGTATTTAAGACTATCATGATCTGTTTTGACCTTGAAGTGCCTACCTATTAGTTAAGGGCACCATTTCTTCAATGCATGTAGTATTTCCATCATTTCCTTCTCATAAATGGGTTTGTGTAAGTCTTTTCCCTTGAGTGGTCGACTTTCAAAAGCCAAGAACCTTACTTCTTGCATTAGGACAACACCAATTCCATTTCCTAAGGCATCACATTCCACAATAAAGGTTTTTGTGAAGTCTAGAGTGGTCAAGATAGGAGATTTTCTCATCACCTCTTTAAGTTATTCAAAATCTTGAGTTGCCTCTGGAGTCCATGAAAATGAATCCTTCTTAGTTAGTGTTGTTAAAGGTGTTTTTATTCTTCCATAGTTCTGAACAAACTTGTGGTAGTAACTTGTCAAACCCAAAAATCCTCTAAGATTCTTCAATTTTTTGGGAATCGGCCAATCCATCATGGCCTTAATCTTTTTAGGGTCTACCTTGACACCTTCATGAGATAAAATATGACCCAAATACTCTACCTCCTTTACTCCAAAGAAATATTTGGATGGTTTGGCATACAATTGTTGCTCCTTTAGTAGTTGTAGCACCTTGTCAACCTGTTGCACATGATCCTCCCAAGACTTGCTATAGATTAGTATATCATCAAAAAATACTAACACAAATTTTCAAAGGAAGGGCTTGAAAATGGAATTCATCAACCATTGGAATGTGGAAGGTGCATTTGTAAGGCCAAAAGGCATGACCAAAAATTCATAATGGCCTTCGTGTGTTCGGAATGTTGTTTTTGTGATATCTTCTTCTTTCATTCTGATCTGATGATACCCTGAATGGAGATCCAATTTTGTGAAATAGATTGCTCCATGTAGTTCATCTAACAATCAATCAATGATAGGAATGGGAAACTTATCTTTAATAGTCATCTTGTTGAGCTCTCTATAATCTCTACACATAGGCCATGAGCTATCTTTCTTGAATGCCATTACCACTGGTGTAGAGTAAGAACTTTGGCTAGGTCTAATAATGCCAACCTATAACATTTCTTCAACCATGCGCTCAATTTCACTCTTCTGGGCGTAAGGGTATCTGTATGGCCTGATGTTAGGAGGAACACTCCCAGGAATCAGGTGAATTTCATGATCATGATTTAGAGTGGGTGGAAGACCTTTGGGAATATCTTCAAATACTTTGGAATTCTTATCAATGATCCTTTGGAAATCTTGAGGAATATATGGCTCAGATGTTTGAACATCTAGTGAGCATAGTTGTGCAATAACACCTTGATGCCCATTTTTCAATAATTTTGTCATGCCATTAGAGCTTATCACCTTACCGAGTTTCCCTGAGATACCTCTTAACTCAATTTGTTTTCCTTCTAATGAAAATTTCATGAAAAGTTCTTGAAAATTAAAATCCATTGTTCCTAATGATTGTAACCATTGGATTCCTAGTACAACATCTGCACCACCCATGGGTATACCAATCATTGGAATTTTCATTACATATCCCCCCATAGTAAGATTGATCTTATTGCATTTTCCTAAGAAATTGATAGTTCCTCCCTCTGCAATCATTAATTGAAACTCTGGCACTGAATATACAAAGCAATTGAGAGCTTTGGCTAATTTATAGTGAATGAAATTATGAGTACTGCCAGAATCAATTAGGACTATTACTTTTTTCTTTTTGATGTATCCTTCGATCTTGAGGGTTTGAGGAGTGCTAATTCCAGCCAATGCATTACACGATATCATGGGATTCAACTCTTCAGACGAAATTGCTTCTACATTTTTGTCTTGAGACAGTTATTGTTCTTCTTCTTCTTCCTCTTCAAAATCTATATAGAATAATTTCTTCTCACCACACTTATGTCCCTTACTGTACTTGTTGTCACAATTAAAGCATAAATATTTTTCTTTTATTTCCTCCAATTGTTGAGGTGTCAACCTTGTAGGTTGAGGTGTTTTAGAAGAAGGAGCATTATTCTCTCTATAGTTGTTAGGATTGGTCCTTCTAGTATCCATATCCATATTTTTACTTTCAACATTTCTTGCCACCCTAAATACATTCTCCAATGATTTGGGTTCCCAAAGGTGAACCTCATGTTGAATGTTATCATTTAAAGTTCCTATGAATAAATCAATCAAGTGCTCATATGGAATATCTATTACCTTTATATTCAATCTTTGGAAATTCTCAATGTGCTCTATAACTGAACCCTTTTTCTTGAGATTTATCAATTGGATAAAGAAGGTATTGCTCCTTATATCCTCATAGTGTGTTATCATTTCTTCTGTGAAAATTGTCCAAGTGACGAGTGATTTGCGAGAACAAAGCCATCGATACCATACGAATTGATCGGGTTCTAAATATAAAGAAGCAATTCATACCTTTTGTGTATGTGGCAGATTATGTAGATCAAATAATTGCTCCATCTAAAGTATCCATATGATTGGGTCCTTGCCATCAAAATTCCTCATATTGATCTTAGGAACGTGGTTGGTCTTCAACCCAAAGTTGGAGTTTCTCCATTCTTGATTCATCTTCCTTGTGTCCTCATCATAAATTTAATGGGACACATTTTCACTTTCAGGTGTCCTCTCTATTAGGAAATTTTTTATTCCTTCCATGATCTCCCTTTTTAAACCATCGATCTTAGTATACATTATTGCCTCCAATTTAGCTTCAATTGAATCCATCATCCCTTATAGTTCATCTTTTGTCACTGTCTTCTTTTATAATTCATTTATGTCCCTACGCATTTCTTCACCTTCATCAAGAGTCCAAGTAGGACTTTCTGTAGGCTTATTTGGTGTAGAAGTTTCGTTTTTGGGTGGCATGTTGACCAAGTATCACTTTTGAACCTTGATTTTGAGGTGGTTCTGCTAGACAATCTTTCTTCTGATGTATCTCCAAAGTTTCATCCCTTCTGGGTATGAACCTTTTTTTTTTGTATTTCTCTGATATTTCTTCTCTGCAATTCCATAGGTCTGATCAAAATTGTATGTGCCAAGTGGAATTTATAGTAACTTCCCCACAACTTGTTTATTTTTGGCCTTCCCAGGAGATCTCACTTGTATAGCGTGCCCTGCACAAAATAATTGATATAAAATTATGAAACTTGTACCTAAAATACTAAAGACTATCCACTATCCAATGCAACTAGTCTCACCCAATTTGGATACTCTAGGAATAAGTTATGATTGTTTTACCTGGAACACCTTCTTGAGACTAGTCAGATACCCTATCTTCCATAGGGTGTATCTACAAATGTAAGATGAACTAGAATCTGAATGTTTTACCATAGAAACCTTATAATTTATGTGAATAGCCTCTAGATTTCAGGGTCTGAAACATTATAGAAACATTTTTATAGCAATAATTCCGCAATGACTCAGTTCAGGATGATTCCAGAACCCTATCTTGCACAGGTTGTATCTCTGAAATTATAAGGCCTCGAGAGATGAAATTTTAACCCAACGTACCTTGATCCATATAATAAATATCCTCCAAGCCGTTCCTTCTGAAACATTGTAGACAAAAATTTATAGTGAAAATTCCAAGGTGTCTCAGATGTCCCAGTAAAACCCCAAAACCTTGAGCTCTAATACCATATGTTAAGAACCAAATATCAATATAGCATAGAAAAACCTCAGAATAAGTACTCAACACCTTGAGAAAGAGAGAAATTCAGATAATAAGCCTCTTCGAGGGGGAAACCTCCTTATGCCCACATAAATGTATAATTACAAGATGATTCCAAATGAAAATGTATGCTTGGTATATATAGGAGACTAGGAGGTATAATTACAACTAATGGACTAAAGTTGACATAAATTAAATAACATTACTAATGTAATATGCCCCAATTAAGGGGTAATGAGCCATTATTTAGGGCTTAACAGATGCTCCAAAGACTAGCACTTGTCATGTGGATCTAAATAAAAAGATCCATCCACATAGTGGGAAAGGAACTGAATCTGGAAGGAATAATACCACTGTAGATATGCAGGATGGACACTAGTAATCATAATTGGATCCCTATTTGTCACATTGATGTTCTCTACAAAAGGTGGAGAAAAGTCATCAAATAAAATATGAAAGTGGATGTCATCCCCAAAATGAGAAGTATCCATATACCAAGCATCACAATCGACCTCAAAATCATACCAAGAATATACTTCTTGATTATATTCATCCCTTATGTCCTCCATAATATATCCCTCTTATAGGAGAGCCAATGACCATTGAATATTGTGATAATTGTCTGTGTGGTCATGTTGACTACCTTTGATGCCTTGCAGGTGGTCATGCATATTATCTTTTAGAGCTTCAACCTTTCATAGAATTTCCATGAGTTGAGAGTGCATATCAATTGGAAGCACCACATATAATGTACAAAAAGAAAAATATTAAAATAATATATCCAATTTAATTTATCTGGTAGCAATATGAACACCTTAGGCAAAGTTATGAACTTTTCAATGTTGTTGTCATCACAAAAAACCCCAAAAAATGACTGAGTTTAAATCAACAATAAATTCACTTTCGAAGCTCCAATTTGGGTGATTTTTTTTTGAAATCAAATAATTTTAAAATAGGAACTCAGATAGTTAATCTAGTTTAGAAAATTTTGCCTCCAGGTGATACATAAATAAAAACGCGCGCCACCGTCCATGGAAAAAACCTTGAAAAATTGCATATTTGAAAATGTTGATATCTTGACTTCCTGGACTTTGTTTCAAACGATTTTGTTTTTTAAATTGGGCATTTTTATGAGAGGAAATCATATATGGAACCTGTTTTTGCAAATTTTGCATAGAAATATACATAAATTGTCTGGAATGTTGTGTCCCTCTTCTTCTTCTCCAAAAAAATATACAAAAAAAAAAAAAAAAATTGCCCACTCTTCTTTCCAAGGAAAGTGGTCTAATATCAATTCTTAAGAACCAAATAATTGAATACCAAAAAACCACCAATATCCAGAGAACAATATATAAGAACCACACTTTTATTATAAGAAAACCCTTGAGGTATGGCAACACTGTATAATGGATCCTATTATGGAAGGGATCCTCTTCTGTTCACTTGCCTCTTCAAGGGTTCTTCCTCATATTGAGCTACTGCTCCAAATACAAAATTATCTTCATATCCCATTATATTTATTGAACCACTTTATATAGTGATACCATCACCTAAGAACATTCTAGAGGAGGAATCTTCTAGAACCAAAACCTTCTCAGAAGTCCTCTTGCATTTATTATATCTAACTACCCATTTATTATATATAACTACAATAATGGGCCTTATTTAATAATATAGTGGATATAGTCCACCTTACATTGAGTGGCCTCCACTATTGAGTGACCCACTAGCTCTCTAGATACCTAACATTAACATAGTAGGTAGGTCATCTTGATTTCTCATAGTATTTGAGTTGCATTTCATCTTTGATTTTCATTTTTCTCTACTTTAATTATTGATTTACATGTTTTTCTTTTCATTGTAAATATGAAAAATGAAAAAACAAATATTTTCTAGATTTGTTGACATTTATTAAGTTTGGGATTTCTTTATATGGACAAAGGATGAGTGAGACATCCTAGACTTAACGATTTGTTGTTTTAGTCTGTGTAGGCACAGGTCCACTAGGAGATGTTGCAGTTCTCATGCACTCTACAGTGAGTACATGTCCCCAAGTAGGATCTAGAGGTTATCCCCAATTCCTAGGGATAACTAAGGATATGATGTCTCAAGGCCCTCAGGTTTCATACATGAAGTATAGAGAGACAACCTAACCAAGAGTGTCCACTTGCACAAATAGAGACCCACCTTTCCACAACAGTTTCAAGATTCACCATGAGGGTATCCACCACATCACTTGGATTTAGGAAGACATTGGGTATTTCTCCGTGAGATCCAATTCAGGTATTATGGTGAGTATCATTTCAATATTTGAGGCATTTCATTTTGATACATTTTAAACTGATTTTGATTATGTAATGTCTTCTTGGAAATTATGCTCTTTTCCCTGTTTCACTTTGGTGGTTGGCATTGTTCCCTAGTAAATGGGTCACCCTTAGGGATAGGTTTTCTAGTGGGAGGTCCTCTTTACGTGTCAACATGCCATTACTGACAATACTTGTCACTCTCCACACTTCATCCCCTCATCTCCTTACCTTTTGGGATTTTTGGGTATACTGACCAAGAAGGGATTGTCCCTCATTTCATGGGAAGAAAGAGTTGAATGCCCAGAGGCTTGTAGATGGAAAAATCTAAAATTGAATCATGAATATTCTATATTATCTCCTAGGGATCCCAAGGACAATGAAATTTCTYTCATAAGAAACTCATGGGATCCATAAAAAAAATAACTAATGCAAAATGCCAACCAAGGTGGAACATGTGTGGGAATTATTTTCCATTCTTAGGTAGAAGCCCCAGACATGGTTTCAACTTGGGGAAGCATTATGTGACCAKKGTAGAGTCAATATGGTAATTTTTTTCATGCTTAGGTAGAATCCCCACCTTTTCTTCAACTTGCAAACATGTTAAAAAGACTAAACGACAATAAATGGGCTTGGAAAAAGGTTGCATTGAAAACAAAGGTGCAATACACCCTCTACAAAGGCACCCGTAAATGAGACACTATGATCCCTTGTATGTCATGAAAACCATTCCCAAAAGTCTTTCTCCCATCCATGTCTTTTGATCCACATGACCTAGAGAGAGGTCCACGTGGGAAACAATCCTAAACGTGAGGTACAATTCACCCAATAGGTCATTTTTTTAACCCTCCCATACTTAAACTTGGAAAATTATATAGCATCTTAGAGCACTTGTTTATTTTGATGCGGTCATTTGGATGTACATGCTTAGCTGGCTCTTTTATTTATTTTATTTACTTATCATGATGCATTTGACTTGAGATCCTTGGAGGGCACATTCATTGTCTTTGCAAGATCTAGTTGGTGGACAGATTTGGAAGAAAACTCCTAGCTTGGGCTTCCTTGAGGCTTGAAGCCCATAATTTGGATACCATGTACCACAATACAGATGATGATGCTATCCTTTTGTGTCTTGAGAAGATATCGTGGAGGACATAACCCAGCCCATAGACATCCTAACGATGTTCTTTTGAGGCTAAAACATCAATTTTGAGGAGGTTGATGTCACCCTAGTTCTAGGGTTGTGGTGGTGGTGTTGTTGTTTCTTTAAATGTGTAACCATTGATGAAGAAGAGTATCTTGAATACCATAGCACTTGACGAGAAGGCCTTTGGAGGCCCAACATGTCACTTACAAGCCCAACATCCCTCTCTTGGTGCCAAAACGTTTCCTTAGGAGGGTGACGTCTTACTTTTAGGGTTTCTTTAATGTAAAACTTAGGAATTAAATACTATTATTGTGTAAAAGGGGAAAATTAAGTTGTTTTGTCCCGTTACTTTGTGGTTTACCCTAAAATTGAGTAGAAAAACACTTTAGGTAGGATTTGTATAAATAAATATCACTTATATTTCATTTTATGATAACCCTCCCATCTTGGAGAGGATTCTTGGATGAAATTTGGGCCCTACTTGGGAAATTTATTCTATCTTTCATGATACTATATTTTTCTATGGTTTGGTTTGGCTATTGGATGAAGAAGTAAGGAAAAATATTTCTTGGAGACTATTTCTTTCTTTTTTGGTGGATTTTCTTGGTTAAAAGGAGTTTATCTTGTTAATACTTGGACTAGGTAAGGAATATTTCATGTTATTTCTTATTTTCTTGGTCACAAGATTAATTTGCTAATATTTTGGGGAGTATAAGGGCATACAACCCCACTAAGCCCATTAGTTTTGTCTTGGAATAATTTATTGCATAAAGGAATATTAGGAGGAGTAAAAGGGTTTACACCCTCCTAGGGTTTTCCTAAGCTAGTCTTGCTTTCCTTGGAGAGTAAAAGGACTTACACCCCCAAGGATGTATCACAACCATATCCTTAATTTTTAAAGACTCCATAACCCAATAGTTAAAGGCATTGATCTCTTGCATTGGAGAAATAAAATCATTGCATTGGGATACGTAGAATTATGAGATATCAAAATTCATTTGAGTTGGAATCTTTTATACATTTTATAAGCTTTATTGCTCCCAAAGGGAGTCCTATTTTAGCCAAGGATTTCATTGATGAAATAAATTTAATGCTGCAGCCATTAGAGCTGTAGTAAAAATTACTTTCTTTCATCATTTACTCAATTTTCAACCATGGAAATTGACCTCTAAACCTAGATTATTGTTCTACTAGTTATGGGTTATCGTTTTGACAGTTTACTTGTTTATTTTCATGGTTGAAACTTGTTGTTGTATAAATTGTTTTCTACAAACATTAATCTTCCATGTGCTGATAAGTTCATTTTTCAGCCCTAATTTACCATCAAAGTTCATGCTTAAGTTTTGGGAGGTTATCTATTGTTTTAGTACTTCATTGTCCAATAATTATTTTACAATTTTGATGGTTAAATATGTAGTAACTAGATATTTTACTTGATGATATATATTTGTATTGATTGTTGAAAATAGGAATATGAAGCTTAACTTTCTTGTCCATTTTATTGTCTAGTTTGTATCTTGTCTTTTCTTGTTTCTTAGGCAGGTACAACCCTCTTCTACAGGTACTCAAACACTTGGAAACCATAAACCACCTATGAATCTCATTTTCAATCCACTCTCCACTTAGTAACCTGACCTATAGGGGAATATATTCATAAGTATCAATTTCCATCTCAATTCCCCCTAGGGTGACTAGGGACTCCCACTTTTGTCACAATTATTCCTTCACATAAGTGAGGGAGGGTTTATCTGAGCTCATAGTGGGTAATATTTCCCACTGTTATCTCCATCCAGTGGATTGGGTCGAGGTTTTTCCAACCTATATTTTTCATGATAACATTTTGGTATTGTTTTTTAGGAAGACTTTAAATCCTCTTTCATTCCCTAAAAATGCTTTGGCAAGATTTCATCCCAAGTCCTTTAACCCTATATTTCATAGAGAATCCACTTGAAGGATGTTACCCTTCCACCCTTGACGAAATTTTCATAAAGTTCATATGGTTTCTCCATTTAGGTATTACCTTAAGTAATGGAACCATGGCCTCATAGGGCTTACCATGAGAATTACATAATATGTACCCTTATATTTATGTTAAAAATATCCCTAGATATCCAAATCATTTCTCTACTGAGTGAAGGGAAAGTTTCCCTAAATTTAATAGTGATCCAGCTCTAGGAGTCACCCATGTCGTGATTTATATGAAGTATGCTTCAAGCCTAAATGTGCTACATGAATATGTGTTGATGAAAAGTTTTTGTATCTTCACTCAAATCAATTCAAAGGATTTGGCTTGCACACTCATGTAATATGAAAAGTAGCCCATCTTCTACAAATCTCATTGAAGAATTTCTCAGGCATTATCATCCAACTACTCAAAATTTGCAAGATTCTTTTCAATATCTCAAACAAACTCTTTAAAGAGAAGGTTTTTTGATGAATGATGAGACAATAGACAAGGAATGGAAAATTGACGAAGAGTATCCTCCACCTATTTCATAGCAAGAATAGATCCATGAAGAAAGTTTCCAAGAAGATCTCAATGATGAAGACCTATATGAGACACCGATGTCCATTTTCCCTCTTGAAAAATATGAAGTATTTCATCCTTTCTTTCCTCCTACACATGATTTTGAATAAGCAATTAGTATTAGTGATGAATAATTTGAATATCTAGTTGAAGCTTCCCTAACCTCTATTCTTCCTAAAAACGAAGACAAAGAGATGGTAATTTTTAGTCACACTGATGGTATTATGAAAGAAACCTTAGATATGGTTAATGAGCATATAGACACTTTCATACAGACTCGAAGATACACATGGGATTTTGTTCATTTCATTTTTTATAGAGACCCCATTTACAACATTGAGGGTAGCTCTCAAGTAAAAGAGGTTGAATTGTCATCTTCATAAGACTGGTCTTCATGTGTATATGATCCAAATGTTTGGCAGCCTAATGATGATATGGTTACAGATTTGTTCTATCCATTCGAGGATGACCTGTCACAACATATTCAGGGTGATTTTTAGTCATCCCTTGGGAGTTGTGGTGCAAATTATTTTGGGGATGCATACTTGTTCTATGAGGACTTTAATCCACCTTAATCCTCAATTTTAGATGAACACCAGGATGTGGCCATCCCATAGGAATAAAATTCTCACTATACAAAGAGAAATCATTTCCATCTTGAAACTTTTTATAGTGATTCGAAGAAGAAGAGGAAACATTTTTCTTTTTCCAGACATGAGATGGAAATCATAGGGATTTCTTGGGATCTCTCATGTATTCATAGTATTTAGGAAGCAATGATCATGCTAATGGGGATTAATATGATCCATTATATACATATGGTATCCCTCTTCAAAGATGGATTTATCGAGCTTGTGGCTATCATTTCGGGAAGAATTTTCGGGATGATCAACATTGCGGCTACTCTTTTTAGCAAGAATTCCTCCCTCCCACTGATAACCATTGGTTTCATTTCATTTCATGATTATATTTCTATGTATTCTCATGATTATTATGTTCTCAACTTTTCCTTGTTGTATTTCTTGATTAAGCATAGGGGGGATACCTTGATGAAATGTTGAATAGATGGTTGCACTAGTTGTATGAATTAACCTAGCTTCACCTATCACCTAATATGCAGGGCCCCAAGGCCCCCCCCAAGGCCCCATAGGTCATATTCATATTGATTTCTCATAGTATTTTAGTTTCATTTCATCTTTGATTTTCATTTTTCTCTACTTGCATTATTGATTTACATTTATTTTCATCATATATTTGAAAAATGAAAAAACAATTGTTTCCAAATTTATTGACATTTTGAAGTTTTGTATTTATTTATATGGAAAAAGGATGAGTGAACCATACTACACTTAACGATTTTTTATTTCAGTCTATGTAGGCATAGGTCCACCAGGAGATGTTGCAGTTCTCATGCACTCTACGATGAGTACATGTCCCCAAGTAAGATCCAGACTTTATCCCCAATTCCTATGGATAATTAAGGAGATGATTTCTTGAGTCCCTTACGTTGCATACATGCATTATCAAGAGACAACCTGACCAATAATGTCCACTTGCACAGATAGATACCCACCTCGCCACCATGGTTCCAAGATTCATCATGAGGGTATCCACCACATCAGTTGGATTTCAGAAGACATTGGGTCTTGATCCATGAGGTACAAGTCAAGTTTTATGGTGATTATGATTTCAATATTTGAGGCATTTGAGTTTTCTACGTTTTAAACTTCTTTTGATTATGTAACTTCTTCTTGGAAATTATGCTCTTTTCCTTATTTCACTTTGGTGGTTGACATTTCTCCCTAGTAGGTGGGTCACCCTTAGGGATAGGTTTTCTAGTGGGAGGTCCTATTGATGAGTCAAAGTCCCATTCTTGACCATATTTGTAACTCTATACACTTCATCCCCTCATCTCCTTACCTTTTTGGATTTTCACCTATATTGACCCGAGAAGGGATTATCCCTCATTGCATGGGAAGAAAGGGTTGAATGCCCAGAGGCTTGTAGCTGGAAAAAGATAAAATCAAATTATAAATATTCTATATGCTCTCCTAGTGATCTAAAGGAAAATGAAATGTCTCTCATACGAAACTAATAGGACCCATTAAAAAATTAACTAATTCAAAATTCCAACCAAGGTGGATCATCTCTGGGCATTGTTTTTCATTCTTATGTAGAATCCCCACACATGGTTTCAACTTGGGGAAGCATGATGTGAACAAGGTAGATTCTTTTGATTAATTGAGTTGGTTTTCATTGATGTCAACCCTTGAAGAAAGTTTGGTATCAAATTCCAGTAGCACAAAGGTTTGGATAATGGACCCACGTTTGTTTGATGGATAATGGTATGCATTTTGATATATTTTTAGGTAATAGTATTCTAGATGGATAGTACATGTCATGCCATTTTCAGTGGTATTTGGAACGTCACATAAATCCTCACGGTTAGAGATTTATGGCCATGTGAAGTTGGAGAACCCTCATGAGTCATCTAGAAGCCCCAAAAGGTCAAAGTAGTCAGAGTGTTTACAAAATAAATTATTTAAATAATAAAGTTAATGGAGAACTCCCTAAAATAAGGAAAGTGGGATGCTACATGAAAGTATAAATAAGAGTCAAGGTTCTCTCATTTAATCACACTTGAACCTATTGAATATCATTGAATATCTATTTTGTGAAAGGTTATTTGGGTAGGTATTATTGATAGAGAAATGTGCGGTAGGAAAAGTGTGGCAGGAAAAGTGAAGTAGACAAATCGAGGCAGAAAAAGTGCGACAGAAAAATAGCTGCAGAAAAATCACGTCAGAAAAAGTGCGACAGAAAAATTGCAGCAGAAAAAGTGCGGCAGAAAAATAACGGCAAAAAAAGTGTGGCAGAAAAATCGTAGCAGAAAAATTGCGGCAATAACTTATTTGGGGTCTATTTATGAGAGATATGGCACATCTTGTTTGAGGTATGTTTAGTGAGCTAGGGTTTAGCTCTTGATATGGTATTGGATGTTCAATATTGTTGCATATATCAAATTTGGTGAGGTATACAATTGGTATTTTGTTGTTGGTATTCCACATATGGGTATTGGTCTTTTGGTTGTGATGTGTTGCTGAAGTTGTTGTTTTATCTTGAGGCTACATAACAATGAGGTTGTGGTACATGGTTTGATGTAAGGGTTTACAGTATTTGGTTTATGGATAGAGTGATGAGTTTTTTATGGTTATATTGATGTATGTTTTGTAGATGTGTTGAACTTGCACAGAATAGATCTAGCTAGAAAATACTACACACATTTGCACAGAGAAATTGAGAAAGAAGAATCAAGATAGAAAGAATGGAAGAATTCTCATTAATCGTATTCCACACTCAAAGAGTGAATAATTTACAATATATATAGGATAAATGAGTAACTAATGATCCATAGTGGTGTTCTAGAGTGATCTGGACACAAACCAACAATTACAGGAGTGAACTGCCACCTAGTCTAGTCTCTCAGGTAGTTATGGGAGTGAACTGCCACCTAGCTGAGTTAACTAGTCAACTAGTCCTCAGTTAACTGACTGAACAAAGAGTAGTGAGTTGGTGATGATCCCAATGTTTCATAGTGACAAAACCAATGCAACATCTAAACTCAACTCAACTAGTCAAACTAAAGTGTCAACTGAAAGAGAATATTCTTCAGGTGGAATATTCTCCCCTAAAATATAGGAGACTGGATAATGACTAATTATGACTAATAAAAAAGGAAAAACCTTAGGAAAAAGAAATCCTAGGTGTGTGTGAAGTAACTCCAACACCCCCCCTGAACATCACTATGGTGAAAATAAAGAATGGGTCCCAACAACGAGGCCATGTTAGGCACCCAAATACAAAATATACGTTGAACTAAATGAGCAAAGAGGGAAAACCTCATGGGAACAAAACCCCCCCTCAAATTACAATGCATAAAATAAAAAATGATAAGGAAGAAAAAACAGTTGTTAAGCAACCATGTCCTTCACTCCAAGAAGACCTCGCAACTGTGCAAGTTTGTGCTCTTTGAATATTTTTTTGAAGATGTAGATTTCCTCATGGATCTGATGAAGTATATGCATCATTGATATTTCCACACATATCCACTTTATCTTCTTGTAATGAATAATATCCAAATAAATTTTGGATGAAATTTTGAAAACCGTGTGGTCATTTCCAGAAAAATGCTGAAATTTTGTTGATTTTAAAAA
>JASDQU010099872.1:248338-259963 GCA_032191745.1 Picea mariana
CTACATGAAGGGCTTAATTATAGCTTCCACCTTCACATGGTTTCCCCTATTTAGTAGAGGATTAACTATTCTTGAAACCAAGAGGAGCTCTGAGTGACTGTGCCTAATCATACCAATGATGTAGGTATGTCCATCATCAATTCAAATTGTGAATGGGGCCAACGTTGAATGGGGCCAACGTTGAAATGTTTTCAAACTATTTCTGAATGCATTGAAATTTGACATGGATAGACTATTCACATGCCTTAACGATATAGGAGGGTTTTATGGACTCAAATTTGACTCACACCCACTTTCTTCCATCATCAATTCATCATGTAAACCATAAACCCTAATTTAGTGTTGTCATCGATTTGTGATTGGGTTTTAGTGTTCCCAGTGAATGGATTCATTGTTTGCTCAGTCGAGGTAGAGGCAGGGGTGGTTGTAGGAATTAGGTGTCTGCAACCTTATCTAGGAAACAGATCTATGATTACAATACTTAATAGAGAACTTAACACCGACAGTTCATCAATATTCATCCACTATCTACTTCGCAAATAAAACAGAGCATCACATCATTCATCCAAATCTGATGTATCTAGGCACTTATCATAGAGAAGTAGGTTAGATATAATAGAGTCAGGCACTAAGCACATTCATATAAGTCAGATATATCATCCATATACATCATTAGTACTGTTGAGTCTCTATTTTGACATAAGATAATGCCCTATCTTACTCTATATCTAAGATGTTTTGCCTCTGTTATAAACCTATACTGGACTATTCCCTCCCAAAACACATGCCTAATAGCTATGTCATGTCCACAAGAGGTAATTGGTGATTTAAAGCATGTTTGTTTAACTTTCTTAAATTAATTCGATTAAAAGTGTTTTATTTTGTATTGTTCTAATGATTTGATTTATGAGCAGTCTATCCGACACTACCTGACACCGTGTAATCCGGTACCAAATCCATTCTGGTACCCAAGACAGTTTTTGATCCGGTACCAACTCCATTCTGGTACCAAGACATGTGCTATTTCGGTACTACTTGCTCTGTTCTATTCCGGTACTAGACTTGCAACTGTGTGCAATCCGGTACGAGAACCTCTGTTTCCACAATGTGCCAGTTGGACCTAAATAATGGTGAATATTTCAAGAATACAGTTGGATAGAAGCGATCGAGTCAGTTTTCCAGTTGCAAGAGACTCCATCGCTCATGCACTTCGTGTCATGAGGATAGAGTCGATTCCTAAAAATTCGATGAAAATCTTAAATGTGGAATTTCTCGAACTGTTTAATGTTTATCCATAGATATTGATAATATCAACTTACCTTATATATGAAATGTTGTATAGATGATAATATAGAGGGAATGTAAGCAATATACGGTAAGAACCAGACAATACTTATCATTGTCATGTATGAAGTAAAAGGCTGTTGATCCAATTTACCAGCTAAATTAATACATAGTATCTTTTATGTCAATTCTTGGATGTGAGTGAAAATTTTTAGTCTGTTACTCCCTTAAGAGGTTCCTTGTTGGTTAAGCAAGGGCCCACCACCCCAACTAAGGTAAACCTCCTTGTATATGTTCTGTGTGTTTGTGTGGATAGTTTACAGTAGTGTGTGTGTGTGATTAGTCTTTATTTCATTTTCAGGATTGAGTATTGAGTTAATCATTTTGGATTGGTGTGAATAAGAAAATTTAGATCAAATAGACATTTCATTCTCAGATGTTGAAGGTAGCTATATCATAATTTGAAGTGTGGGACTGATATTTTGAGTTTATGATTGTAGTATCGCAAGGGACCAGGAGACTTTATTTTTCATCTTCATGTGTTGTAATAGAGTCTTTCAGTTATACTGAACTTCCCTTGTGATGGTTTGATTGAATTACATGAGGTTGAAGTTGGGTTTTATTTCGAGAATGGTTGGAATTAATTGTTTTAATTGCTACAAGAGACAAGCTTCTTAAAGTTCATATTTTCAATTCAAGCGCCTGAAATGAACAGAATTGTTTCTTTGGGATAGCATCTCTTTGATTGAGTACTTGTCTAAGTTTCATTATCAATTTTCTCTTCTAGGTTCACAGGATACTTTGAAGTATTTAGAAATCTTAGAAATAGGATTTTTATGTTATTAATTATTTCCTATATGCAACAGATTTAGGTAGGTTACTTGTTCTCGACACATATGGTGTAACGACTCTTTCGATTACAAATATCGGATTGTCATTTAAATGAGTGTGAGATATACATTGAACATATTTATGCACCAACATTTTGGCGTCATTGTCGTGGAGTTGTAAATGGTAACAGGTAGCATATTTTTTGGTTTGATGAAGTATTGTATTGGATTTGAGGATAATCTGAGGGTAGGGAGAAGACTGTAAGATGAAAGGTAAAAACCTATGCATCCACTTTGGTGGGGTTTCTCCAAAGTCAGGCTGTCCTCCTACCTCTAATTAGGAATCTGCATTTTCATTGATTTCATTTTTTTTATAAGTAGGTACAGGGATAATAAAGGTAGATTTATTGCTCCTAAGATCTCCAAAAAACTAGAAAAACAAACAACAAAGAAAACCCCCACTTGTACTAATTCATCGAAAAATCGTGCAGGAAAAATTCTTAGAGGAGAGAGCTCAAAGGAAGCAATTGCAACAACAACAGGAACTAGATCTGAAGCCATTGTTCAAATTAAGGACATAAGGCAACAAGAAAGGGAGGTAGCACTGGTGACCCCATCCAGAGGAGAAACTGGAAAAGAAGCAGAGGTGGTAATAGAAGAGTCTGCATCTGCTGTTGGAAGGCCACACAAAACCTTGGAACAACCAGAGATACCAGGTAACCGAGTGGTGGAACCATCACTCGGTGGAGAAAATTCACCACCTCCCTACAGATTGCTTGGAAATATGGCAGAAGAAGAGGGAAACATAGTCAATGAAGCAGAGACATTTGGATTCCCCATACTGGATATGGATAGAGACATTGCTATGAAGAACATTGCATTATCTTCACTTCCTCATTTCTAAGGTATGTCGAAAGAAGACCCTAACTCATTTTTATTTGAATTTGACATATTGTATAGGAGTTATAACTACACAGATAATGCTCAAAAATTAAAACTTTTCGCAGCCACACTAAAAGATTCGACACTACGGTGGTTCATGAGCTTAGGGGAACACACAATTTTGTATTGGGATGGTATGAAGGAGACCTTCTCCAGAAATAACAAGATTACTGTAGACCTAGGGACGCTAGGAATGATATATTCAAAATGCAGCAATCAGAAGAAGAAAGCTTAGAAGACTACCTAGAAAGGTTCTTATACAATTACCAAAAGACTAAGCAGTTTTCCTTAGATATAGCTACAGTTAGGACTATCTTTCTAAAGGGTGTGAGGGACGATTGTATTGAAGTCTTTAACCTCATGAGTTCTGGGGATGTATACAAAAATCCATTTGTAGACATAGCAGAGTATTGTAAAAGATACTCTCGCAGTCAAGCTAAAACAGGGAAAAGTATAAGGGACCCTACCAACAGAATTGCTAAACCCACATCCGGAGGTGTCATGAGGATTGAACTAGGAAATCTATTGGAAAATTTTAAAATAGATATCCTACACACCATCAATTCGCAACTAGATATCATGAAAATTAAAAGAAAACAAGAGGAAGAAAATGTTGCGTTAGCAATTTTCTGTCATCGGTGTAGGAGGAAACACCCTGAAAAGGAATGTCCCCTCAATGTTATTGAAATTTGTGGTATTTTCATAGAGTGCCATCCTAATAATGAATTCCCTTCTCTTCTTGGACTCAAGGCCATGTTCAAGGGAGGAAGAGAACCTGAGACATCTTACCCCCCTAGGAGACCATGGAGACAACAAAACCCCAGCATGTTTTCCAACCCAATTACACAATACCCCCAAGAGAAATGGGTACCCCCCATGTCTTATCCTCAGTGGTCAACACAAACCCAACCTTGACAACAGGGGTGGAGAGGACCTGTATATGGAAATGTCCCCTTTCAACCAACAAATTTTCCCACCTATCCACAATACCCTTTGAATATTTCACAGTTGCTCCTAGGTTTTAAACCCCCTGCTCTTATTTCACCCCCACAACCACAACAACCACTTTCACTACCCATGAATCCAAATATGTAGCAACCAATGCAAGATGCACCCATCCAAAAACCTCATCGGCCTACTCCTATTCCTGCACAACCTATCCCTAACCCAAATAACAGACCGACACAAACTATACAAAATGTTCAAGTACAAACCTTTCCTACATATGTAATAATGCCATCTTCGTTTAATGGATTTGAATTAAGATTAGGAAGGATTATAAACAAAACAAATCCCACTATGGTCATTCAAGAGGAACACATGCATAATCACACAAACCAAGAAGAAAAAATATATTTCCAAATGGTTCAAAGAGAAGAATAGATGACTGATCCATTGAACGAAAAAAGAAACACTCCAGTACCACAAGAAATCCCTTCTCCCAACTCCCTTGTAGCAGAAACACCCCATGAAATGAATCCCCCTTACCCAGAAAGGTTGCTCGTAAAGAAAATTGAGGAACCTCTAGAACATAATCTAGAGACTGAACTCTGGAATATATGTGTAAATATCCCACTACTACAGGACATTAAATACATACCTATCTTTGCTAAAATTGTAAGGGAACTTTGCATTAAAAAGCTAGGGAGAAAGAGGAAGGAACCTTCTGTCATACGAGTGGTAGGGTAGTTATCCGAATTTATAATAGAAATGCCTTCCAAGTATAGTGATCTAGGGAACCCAGTGGTAACCATAGAAATCAATGGTGTTGCCTTACCTAACACATTGATTGATCTAGGGGCAACAATAAATGTGATGTCAGTAAACACTAGGAAAACATTGCAACTAGATCACTTAAGACCTACACAAACTTTGCTAGATCTTGCAGATAAATCAGTCATCACACTAATAGGAAGTTTAGATGATATAACAGTAGCATTGGCCTCTTGGGAATACCCTGTGGGTTTCTTGGTAATCCATCCCAAATCCCCCATACCAAGACACCCAATTGTACTCGGCTAACCTTCGTTGGCCACTGCTGATGCATTCATCAGTTTTTGATCTAGAGAAATGACAATTTCCAATGGCACTGAAAGTCAGAAACTTATCCTTTTTCCCCTCGCCCAACTAGCCACTGAAGTTCCTCTCTGGTTGGAGAATACTTATGGGGAGGAGGACTATATGCAACCCTTGTTGACACTTGAACAAGTAAAAGGAGTACAAGAACACTCTGAAGAACAAATCCTAAGCTTGTTCTTGGCTACTTCGTCATACATTGACTATCCCCAATCTTTCCCTAACTACACACACATCTTTAGCCCTGAATTTCAAGAAATTTGGCACCCTTCCACTTCTACAATAGCCACTCTTTTGCAAGTAGAGGAAGAGAAGGAATTTTATATCCAAGCTGTAGAAATCAGTCCGAGGAAGTCCCTGTATATCAATGCCATCCTAGAAACAGATCAATAACAAAAGCTGGTACAAATGATTCGGGGGAAATACGATGCATTTGCATGGGATTACTCTGACATGAAAGGGATCCACCCAAATACATGTATGCATCATATTTACACTAACAATCAAATCAGACCTATCTGACAGCCCCAGAGAAGAATGAACCCAGCCTTGAAAGATATAGTAAAGGAAGAACTCCAAAAACTCCTACAAGTCAATTTCATTTACCCTATATCAGATAGAAAATGGGTCTCCCCATTAGTTATTGTACCAAAGAAAAATGGGAAATGGAGGATTTGTGTGGACTTTCAAGAACTAAACAAGGCCACCTATAGAGACTACTTCCCTTTACCTTTCATAGATCAGGTCTTAGATACTTTATCTGGGAAGAGGTACTTTTCTTTCCTGGATGGGTTTAGTCGATACAACCAAATACAAATTTCACCAGAAGACTAGGATAAGACCACATTCACCTGCCCTTGGGGAACCTATTCTTATAGGGTTCTCCCCTTTGGGTTATGTAATACCCCTGCTACCTTTCAGAGGGCTGTCTTGGCTATTTTCTCCTATCTGACCAATCATTGTGTGGAAGTCTACATGGATGACTTCACAGTATATGGGGATGATTTCCAATAGGCATTGGATAATTTGAAGAAGGTACTGGTTAGATGTAAATAGACCAACCTCTCACTCAGTCACAAAAAATCAAGAATGTTTCTTACTAAAGGAATCATTCTAGGTCACCACATCTCCGGTACCAGAATAAGAGTGGACCCTGCCAAAATCGACATTATTTCCCAAATTAAGATCCCTAGTTCACAAAAGGAAATCAGAAGTTTCTTAGGGCATGCCAGCTACTATAGGAGGTTTAGTCAAAATTTTACAAACGTAGCTGCCCCCCTTTTCAAACTACTAACAAAAGATGTTGAATTATGTTGGGATGAGTAATGCCAAACCTCCTTTGAAATCTTAAATAAATTTTTTTTAAGTGCTACTGCTTTGAGAGGTCCAAACTGGTCTCTTCCTTTCCATATATGTACAGATGCCTTAGATACCTCTTTGGGAGCTGTATTAGGATAAAGGGAAGGGCAGATTCCTTATGCTATATACTTTGTTAGTAATAATCTCCTACTTGCTGAAGAAAACTATACTATCACAAGGAAATAATTTTTATCAGTAGTACATGCCATCAACAAGTTTAGACACTATATAACAGGATACAAAGCTTTTGTGCACACTGACCACTCAACTATCATATTTCTAATGAATAAACCTGTTATAGATGCTAGAGTAACTAGATGGCTCTTGTTACTACAAGAATTTAATATCACTATCATAGATAGGCATGGAAGAGATAACTTGGTTTCTGATTTCCTATCTAGGCTTATCCATACAGGTGACAGTACTCCATTAGATGATGATTTTTCGGATGAGAATTTATTTTCCATTTCTACTTTCACCCATTGGTATGAAGACATAGCCAACTATTTGGTAATTGACAAGATGCCTCAAGGTATGACATCCAGAGAAAAACAGAGAATCATTCAGCTAAGTGCCAATTATATGTGGCATGAGGATACTCTATACTGAATGAGACCTGATTTAGTAATCAGAGGATGTGTCTGGGAAAATGAAATGAAAGATATCTTTAGAGCCTGCCATGATGGCCCATGTGGAGACCACTTTGCTGACAAAAGGACATCTTACAAAATCCTACAATCTGGCTATTATTGGCCGACCATTTTTAAAGATGAAAAGAAATATGTGGCCAACTGCAATGATTTCCAAAGAATGGGAAGACCTACATCAATCGATGAAATTCCACTCCAAGCCCAAGTAGTAATCGAACACTTTGAAAAATGGGCCTTATATTTTGTAGGACCTGTCAATCCCATGTCCCGAAAAAAAAAGTACATATCATTTTTCACAGACTATGTAACAAAATGGGTAGAAGCTAAGGCACTGTATTCATATCATGAAAAATTTGTTGTAGACTTTCAATTTGAGGAATTTTTCACTCATTTCGGGGTACCTCGGGAAATAGTCACTGATCAAGGGACACAATTCACCTCAAATTTGGTCAAGGCTCTTACTGAACAATACAATATCAGACATAGAAAGTCTTCGCCCTATCACCCCCAAGCCAATGGCCATGTGGAATCAACCAACAAAGTGATAGAGGCCATTCTCACTAAGACTGTTCAACTGCATCACAAAGACTGGGCTAATAGGTTGCCTGAGGCCTTCTGGGCCTACAGGACAGCCTAGAGAAATACAACAGGCCATACACCTTACGAGTTGGTGTATGGGAAGCAGGTACTACGACCCATAGAGTTTCAGGTAAAGACCTTCAGAATCGCCATGCAATTAGGAATGGACCTGAATGAAGATAAAAAACAGAGGCAATTACAATCGAACAAGCTTGATGAGATAAGATAGGATGCTCTACAAAGAACCACCCTGATACAAGAACAAAGGACCAAATGGCACGAAAAGTACATTAAAAAGAAGTCCTTCCAGCCAGGTGATTGGGCCCTCCTATATGATAGCAGATTCAAAAATTTCAAAGGCAAACTGTCTACCAGATGAATGGGGCCCTATGAGGTTGATACAATCTATGACAATGGTGCAGTAAGGATAAAGACTATTGATGAAAATAAAACTTCCCTTGTTGTAAATGGACATCGAATGAAGGTTTATCACAAACCTCTATCAAAGGAGGATTTTGTCAAAAAAGTTCTTCAAACTTCTGAAATGCAACTCATAAGCAAGAGTGTTTTCCCTCCTGCTGACCTACCATAGTAAGTTCAAATTGTATAAATTCATTTTCTGTACATAGGTGTGTCATGAGATGAAGTTTTTCTTTATTTTTAACTAACAAAGGCAAAAGAAAAATTTGTGGTGTTCCCATGTAGATAAACAAATAAGGAGGACAACTACCAGAGAGAGTCTTCTTTAAGTTTTTCAGACTCTTTAAAATTGAAAATACCGACGATCAGGAACTGGCCCGGTCTCGATAAAAATCCACGGGACAGTATAGAGAGTTTCCTTTAAGTTTTTCAAACTCTTTAAAATTGAAAATACTAGCGAGCAGGAACTGGCCCGGGCTCGATAAAAATCCACGGGACAATATAGAGAGTTTCCTTTAAGTTTTTCAGACTCTATAAAATTGAAAATACTAGCGAGCATTAACTAATATAGGCTCGATAAAAATCCACAGAAAAGTAGTAGTTAGGATTATTATTGTATTGTAATAAGAGAGGAAATGCCAGCAAAAGTGTGGTCACCTTGGTTCCAGAAGAAAAGGAGTTATGTCATCTCAGTTATTGGTCATTACAGAGTACCCTCCTGTTACAAAGTTTTCATGCATTATTCCTCTATAAACTTTGGCAACTACATGGTTTTTCAGACGAATTTGACCACATAACACCATCTATTCCTATAAATCACTATCACCAGAATCAATGTCAATATTTTCAAGCTCTAAAAAAGTCAATTTTTGTGCTTATCTTGCATCGATGATCACCTCTATGTATGAAGGGCCACCCCTGTACCAAATCATCTCATTGTGCCTATCCGGTACCGGATCCTATCCAATATAAAAGAAGGGACCCTGTGCTATTCCGATACTAATTACCAATTTTACACACAGGTGGTCCGACACTCAGGTAATCCGGTACTCCGGTGATCCCATACCAACTACAAATTTTACACATAGGTGATCCGGCACTCAGGTAATTCGGTACTCCGGTGATCCCGTACCAACTACAAAGTTTACACACATGTGATCTAGCACTCAGGTAATCCAGTACTCAGGTGATCCCATACCAACTACAAATTCTACAAACAGGTGATCCAATACTTAGATGATCCGGTACTGGTAGGAATATGACAGGTAACTTTCATCATGTTTCCAAGTCGTTGTCCAATTATTAGTGCGAGGACATACATATTCGACACTTTTTTTCATATTATTTAAATGAATTAGACTAAATATGCACTTAGAACATTTAATTTCTCTTAGATCATGACATACCCCTGTTTGGTCATGAATCTCTGTAGAAATCTTAGACCTCACCTCCGTGAGGAGGAAGTGTCCTATGAAATATCAAGAGTGCAAAATCATGATGTCTTTTATCTGATCAAACTCATACTCCCTCTATCTATCTGATAAATAAACCCCATGATTTGTTGTCGTACTATATGATATGACACAAACCATGAATCACATCATATCGAGTAATGATCCCAGCCGATTTCATATACACAAATCCTGATTATCACGACCACATCCTTTCGTGAATATCATCTGACACCAAGCTTCCCACGAATCTAGAAACTGTTAGTAGATCTAACCTACCTCGCCATATCATCATGAGTATCGACATGACCATTGTAATCTACACTTCCATTCATAAACGCTCCTCTGGATGGCTTCTCCATCCAAATGAGCGTTATTTATTGTTATTGTCACACCGTCTACAGACACCCTATGCCTTCGTATCCCTTGTATGTTTCTCCCAACCAATACTCTATCATCCGGTACTCAATCCTCAACCCTCTTTCTGTTCTTTATCCACCCGAGAGAATTGTTTAAGATAGCATGGGGGTCAAAAGGCATGAGCCCATATTTCAAATATACAGAGAAACAAAAAAATATCAGGCTTGTAAAAAAAAATATGAACAGGCAGGGTGGGTGCCATTCTTGGAGAAATTTAAAGGCCATCATGAGGGAATTTCTCTCATCTTTGCACAGACATATGATGGAGAAAATGTGCAGGTTGGGGATTTGAAGTTAACAATTACGGAGGCCACTATAGCAGAAGCTACAGGTCTCCCGATGGCTAGAGAAAAATACTTCAAGAGAGTGATTGTTGACAAAAATCTCTGTCAACAATTCCTCAAGATAGAACATCTCGACCCCGATTGGACCAAGGGTGTCCCTTGAAGCTACATCAAAGAAGAATATTGGACAATGCTTATAATTTTGCAGAAATTCCTCACCTGTGAGGGAAGGTATATCGTGACCTTCATTTATCATTTAAAGATTTTATCACATTTCGAGGGAGGACCACAGATTAATTTTCCCCACTTTTTATGGATGAGTTTAAAGAAAATGGCAAGAGGGGTGAGGTCAGTTTCCAAGAAACCTGAGACTAGCCTTCATCATCATGGTTTAATCAAACTTCTGGTTGTTCATGCTTTAAAAACACAAGGGGGTAGTTGGAAGCAGTTACTCCAACATAGTTTCACTTAAGAAAAATCCAAGTCCGTCGAGACACAGGAGGTAGGGACACACAGTGAAGGCTCAAGAAGAAAAGAAAAGAAAGACAAAAAAATGACATCAGGAGGTAAAGAAGACACTACTATGCCCAACTCATCTCAGTCCATTGAGAAATTAGTGACAAAAAAGTCTGTCGTAGGGGAACCTGTTATATCAAGAAAGAAGACAACCACTCAATTCCAGAGAGTAAGTTATACTTCGGTTCAAAGGGGTAAAAGATGAAAAGAGGGCTCAGAACCATGTGGTCAATCAGATAGCGTTTCTGAAACAATTGTAGAAATGTCATCAGAACTAGCCAGTCAAATAGAGAAGACCCCTGACTTTGATTTACAAAGAAAGAAAAAGTCTGCACCAGTTAAAGTGTCTAGCTCGGTCCTGTGCCCTAATGACCAACATTCATAGAATAAGAAACAAAAGGAGGAGACAGATCAACAGGAGATTTTACTATAAAAGCCCCTCTGAAATCTCTAAAGAATTGAAAATTATTTCTGAAGTTACTCGGCCTTCCCAAAACTCAGTTGGTGAACTGAAGGAGACTGCTAAGGTGACAAGTAAAAATAGAAAGAAACTATAAGGAAAGGAGGCACAAGTTCCAGAGCCCACACCTCAATCTTCCAGGTTAGGAATATGGGTTTTCCAACAGAAGCAAACCCTGAAATTTACAATTCAAGCCCACAAGATAAAGGTCAAGTCAACACAGGAGGAACAAGTGTCCAGGCTTTCCCTTATCAGTAAATCTAAGAAAAGGAAATTGTTTGAAGAAACTCCTACCCCTGTCAGCAAGTCTAATAAATCCTCGCCACCCATATGTAGGACCACCATAAGTATGGC
>JASDQU010099872.1:260013-279839 GCA_032191745.1 Picea mariana
TTCCAGGTTAGGAATATGGGTTTTCCAACAGAAGCAAACCCTGGAATTTACAATTCAAGCCCACAAGATAAAGGTCAAGTCAACACAGGAGGAACAAGTGTCCAGGCTTTCCCTTATCAGTAAATCTAAGAAAAGGAAATTGTTTGAAGAAACTCCTACCCCTGTCAGCAAGTCTAATAAATCCTCGCCACCCATATGYAGGACCACCATAAGTATGGCCAAATAGGCGACAATTCCAAACATACCTTCTCCTCAAAGAGAACCTATGGATATTCCAAGTTCTCCAAAAAAAGAGTGGCTAGGGAGATTCTAGAAACAAAACAGAAGGACTAGTAACAATAAGTGAGACCGAAGGGTTGGTAACAAAGACTTTGATGGATTTGAGGAAAGGAGAAGAATCTCGAGAGGTGATAACTCAGGAATCACTCACACCGAGTCTAGGCAAGTCCCTGGGCAGACGAAAGATGATAATAAAGGCTCTGAGGAGTCTGACGAAAGAACAAGAGGCTCGAGAGATGGTGGCCAAGAAAGTACTCAAACCAAGCCCAGACAAGTCCCCGAATGAACAAACATTATTAATATAAATTGAGAGATTGAAGCAAGAAATTGAAGAATACAAAATATTGGACAGGCATATCAAGGCAGAGAATGAGGAATTGAAAGAGTAGCATGCAGAGGTCTCTACCAAACTTAACAAGGTCTTGCGATTGATCCATTACACTAGGGTGCTCAAGAAGGAATTGAAGAGTGAAGATTCTGGTGTTAACATCTTGCAATCTGAGGAATGATAGAGGAGGTTCCAATTGTGTAGAAAGCTTTTGGGTATCAGTTTTTGATAACGTTGCATGAGGACATGCAACATCTTTAGCATGGGGGAAATGTTAAGTCTCTATTTTGAAATAAGATAATGGCCTATATTACCCTATATATAAGCCTTTTTGCCTCTGTTATAAACCTATACTAGACTATTCCCTCCCAAAACACATGCGTAATAGCTATTTCATGTCTACAAGAGGTAATTGGTGATTTAAAGCATGTTTGTTTAACTTTCTTAAATTAATTCCATTAAAAGTGTTTTATTTTGTATAGTTATAATGATTTGATTTATGAGCAGTCTATCTGGCACTACGTGACACTGTGTAATCTAGTACCAAATCCGTTCTGGTACCCAACATAGTTTTTGATCCGGTACCAACTCCATTCTGGTACCAAGATGTGTGTTATTCCGGTACTACTTTCTATGTTCTATTCCGGTACTAGACTCACGACTGTGTGCAATCTGGGACCAGAACCTCTGTTTCCAGAATGCGCTAGTTGGACCTGAATAATGGTGAATATTTTGAGAAGACAGTTGGATAGAAGCGCCCGAGTTAGTTTTCCATTTACAAGAGACTCCATCGCTCATTCACTTTGTGTCATGAGGATAGAGTCGATTCCTAAATATTCGATGTAAATATTAAATGTGGAATTTCTAGAACTGTTTAATGTTTATCCATAGATGTTGATAGTATCATCTTACCTTATATAAGGAATGTTGTATAGATGATAATATAAAGGGAATGTAAGCAATATACGGTAAGAACCAGACAATACTTATCATTGTCATGTATGAAGTAAAAGACTGTTGATCCAATTTACCAGTTGAATTAATACAGAAGATCTTTTATGTCAATTCTTGGATGTGAGTGAAAATTTTTAGTCTATTACTCCCTTAAGAGGTTCCTTGTTGGTTTGGCAAGGGCCCACCGCCCCAACTAAGGTAAACCTCCTTGTATACATTATGTGTGTTTGTGTGGATAGTTTACAATAGTGTGTGTGTGTGTGTGTGTGTGTGTGATTAGTCTTTATTTCATTTTCAGGATTGAGCATTGAGTTAATCATTTTGGATTGGTGTGAATAAGAAAAGTTAGATAGAATAGACATTTCATTCTTAGATGTTGAAGGTATCTATCTCATAATTTGAAGTGTGGGACTGGTATTTTGAGTTTATGATTGTAGTATCCCAAGGGACCAGGAGACTTTATATTTCATCTTCATTTGTTGTAATAGATTCTTTCAGTTATATTGAACTTCCCTTGTGCTGGTTTGATTGAATTACATGAGGTTGAAGTTGTATTTTATTTCGAGAATGGTTGGAATTAATTGTTTTAATTTCTACAGGAGATAAGCTTCTTAAAGTTCAAATTTTCAATTCAAGCGCCTGAAATGAACAGACTTGTTTCTCTGGGACAACATCTCTTTGATTGACTATTTGTCTAAGTTTCATTATCAGTTTTCTCTTCTAGGTTCATAGGATACTTTGAAGTATTTAGAAATCTTAGAAATAGGATTTTTATGTTATTAATTATTTCCTATATGCAACAGACTTAGGTAGGTTACTTGTTCTCGGCACATATGGTGTAACGACTCTTTCGATTACAAATCCTGGATTGACATTTAAATGAGTGTGAGATATACATTGAACATATTTACGCACCAACAAGAACAAAGAATAAATATATCTATATATCTATATCAAAGAACTTAGCAAGTAAAGACATAAACACATCAACACATCACACAAATCAGAGCAATAAATCATATACGTGGTTTACCCCCACCCTGGGGCTACGCCCACCAACTCTTCTTCTTTATTATATTCTTCAATAGGTTACATGCATAGAGCCTCAAAACCTTACTTCGCATAGGACAAGAGATCTACGCAGCTCGCTAGATCCTCCTTCCACGAGTATATCTAGGCACGCAACCTTCCACAGCCTCTTACAATGACTCACACTTATCTCTGCAAGTCTCGCATAGTATGCACATAGCACTTTACAATATTGATCACATAGATCCAAATCTAGCACTTAGCTATTTCTTATGATCCCCCTTCATTACATTGCCTAGACATCTATTTATACTTTACAAAATAGGCCTAAACATGGGTAAACCCATGGGCTGACATCCCATACCTGTTACATAATCCAAAATCCCAAAAAGAACCCGAAAAGGAGCTGAGATCCCATGATCTCTACTCCATCTTGCGCTCCTCTTTCAACAGGCTTTCGAAGTCCCAAAATAGGTCAAACTTGACCAAGGATCTCCCAAAACTTGGTCAATGGTGAACACACCCCCAACACTCACCTGTGACTCTTCCTGAGTCACTCTGATCTAGGTAATTATGCTTCAAAAGCCTTGATAATAGCTCGATCTTATTTGACTTGATGTTGTTCCTTGGCCTCCTATTCAACAAACTCTCAGATGATTGGATCATTGACAGGTCCCTCCAGGCATTTTTCAGCTGTAGTGACAACCTGCTCTAGTTTTGCTCCTCGACCTTCAACCTTTGTGAAAAATTGATAATCCTTATATTGTACAGGTTGGAGCCTTTGAGTGACATATGTAACTCTTCTCTAGATAGTGTGGATCTGTTGCTATGTAGTGCATTTCTCTTGGGAGTGCTTCATTATTTCCACAACTGATAGGGGCTTCAGTTGTGCTTGTATCGTTTCGGCTTGATACTTCACATATTGGATCTGCCACTCCAGTGCCTTCAGTTCTGGATTCTCAGTGAGTTGTTCATAGGTCTGGGAAATGTGATCAATAAGTTTCTTACATTTCATAGCAAGGGATTTTATTCTCTCAACTGTGCTTTGAATAGTTTCTTCTCTTTGATCCCTTACATCCTGTGGGGTCTTGGTTACTGTGTGGAGCTCTAAGTCTGCTATGCGTTGTTGTAGTTGTTGGATAAATTCTGTGAGCTTCTCTACTTGCTACGTGACTCGATCCTCTGCCTTTATTTCTATGACTGTCATAGAGCGAAGTTCTCGGCTGACTGCTTCTTTCACTTTGAGTTGCTCTGCGAGAAACTATTATTTTCCTTGTTGTAGCTGTGATTTTTCTTCATAAAAATTTTCTTGAAGAGTAATATTTTCCTATTCTACAACTTGGCGTTTCTCTACAAGTACTCCTTGCACTTGCGTCAAATATTGGGTGGCTTGTTCTATTTCCTCTTGTGATCGTTGAAGGTGAGCTTCGACTATCTCAGCTAGTCGGTGGAGTTGGGCTGGCTCATCTCCCAAATCTAGTTCCCCCGATGGCAGAGGTGCAGTGGAGACTACGTGACTGGACTGAAGGGTTGTTGTACCCCTTGAAGTTCGACTTCAATCCTATCATACATTTCTTCCTACTTCGCTCCTTATTTCTCTGCAATCTCCAGTGAAGCATTGTTTAGGGAAGCTATGATGAAGTCAAAATCACTAGAGGTTAAGACAGTCTGCAGCTTGGTCATGGAGGCTTTTGATTTCTTCCAGGAAGAAGGTTTCAAGGAGGAAACCTTCCTCTTCTTCAAAGGGTCAACCTCGTCTCTGGGTGGTGTTGCTTCGCCAGGTCTCTGTTCAGCTTCTACTTCATCACCACCCCCTCTTTCAGGTGACATGGATGTGGTATTCAATGAGGTGCTGATTAAGTTTTGGATCTCCTCAGTATTCTTCTATCTGCTGGTTCTGGGTGTATTTTGTTCTCTATGAGTGTCTTCTAGGCTATCAATATCAGATATATCTGTGAGGTTGGTGGGGATAAGGAGGTCAGCAAACCATTCCTTGGTGATCTCATAAAGGTCTTCTCCTGTAAGTTTGTAGTATGACTGGAGCTACTCTTGGTGTTCATCCGCTCATGTTGTAATGTAGATAAAGTGTCAATTTGTGCGGAACTTCATTAGTGGTTGAAACCGTTGTAGGGTGTTTGGATTCATGCAAGGCTCAACTTTGATGGCTCACTTTAGCTCGAGGTAGTATGTATGAAACACAGTGTTTGAATGCCATTGTTTGTTCATATCAGTTGAATATCACAGGGTGGAGAACTTTGTGGCAAGTGGTTCGAACGGATCTATGTCGGGGAAGGTCACTCCTTCCCATGTATTCCAGGAAACAATTTCAATGAGGACCAGGAGAAAGTTGAAATGAAATTCATAACCCTGATCATGTGCTTCTCGGAAATCTAGTTCCAACTAGTTAACTAGGTACTTCACCGAGTTCATCTGTAGGACTTTCGTGCACTTCCCTGCGAGGTCAACAACAAAGCTGGTGACCTGCATAGGTCAGTTCTTCCTTACTAAATTTCTAGCTATCATTTGACATGCGAGGTGCATTATGCTACTCTATATGGAAGCTACCTTGTAACCTCTTGTTCCCTTCTCAACGTCGTCATATGTATCCTTGATATTTTGTGTAAGTGAGCGATCTGTGACTTTTCCTGGATATAAGTCCTGTGGGTTGAGTCCTTGCATACTCAGTCCTGTGATCCTGTGGATCAATGTTGGGTCAACTGTAATATGGCGGTCTAGCCACAAGTAGCCGCCATGGTAACATGACAATAACAACTTGACACATGCATTGAATTCTTGGTGTCGTCCGAAGTGTGGTATCTTCATAACATTCAGCAGGGTGGACTACATGAGGTTCATCGTCCATGAATGAGGGATTATCTTTGAGTTATTCCATTTTGTTCTAGTTAGGTACTTGTATGGGGAGAGCATACAATAGATCTTTCGATCTCTGAAGTTGAAGTCGCTGAAATTCAACGCTGTGATCTTGTCCTGCTCTGTTCGAACTACACGTATCCCCTTCGAGAGGTACGCAATGACCATAGTGTACTCGAACTCTCTTGGAACACTATCAAAATTCACCACACCATCCAGAGGCTGGATGTAATAAGGAAATATGTATGGAATCAACTTCGCATTTGCTAGGTCATCTTTATGCTTGGTTCTCTTCTCTACTGATGGTTGAGATGGCCCATATCCATGAGCAGTCGATGGAGATTCTTTCATTCCTCTCGTCGATGATGCTTGTACACATGTAGACATCGACATGACTCTTTCAATCATGAGGTCGATCAAAACTTTTTCGACAACTCTCTCTGCAACACTGAACTCATCCGACATACACGCTTGGGGTTGGAAATCTTCGGGTATGATGAGTAACTTAGACACTGCAATATGATAGAAGGCAATAGCGCAATGATCACTGTATAAAATCAACAAGTTTGTGGGCTCAAATTCAAGATTAGAAAAAGTGTTCTCAGTGCATGGTGCGACGGGATAAATAGATAACTTGACAACGGATTTCTTGCAACGGTCGAGAAGCCTTCATTAACTCTGCTCTATCCATTATGGCATGGTCCAACAGTCTGGTGGCGAACCATAATTGCCTTTCTACCTGTTCGGGGGGTCAGTCGAACGGTTATATTGGTCCCAATGACTATATTGCTTTGCCATGGTGAAGTTCCATGTGATTCTATTCTGTTATCCTGACGAAGCTCCAATTTTGCAAATTTTCCTTCTGCGAAGTTCCCTCTGGAACCTTCGGTAACTTGTTGATGTTATCTCTCTTATTACTTAGTTTTCTATATTTCTTTCCAGTGAGCTTCATCTCAGTGTGCCTTTTTCCATTCTGAATCTTATCTTCATTTGGCATAGTTACTTCATGTTGTTGAGATTCTTTCCTAAGAGTCGAGGGTGATACTTCTTCTTTATCTGGAATAGGTACTTCAATCTCTTGTGCATCTTCTAGTGTTCTTGCAACTTCGACATTTGGGTCTCTGGTGTTAGATAGCTTCGATCTATTCTCCTATGCTTCAATCAAGTGTGTGATCCTTCTAGTCATGAAATCTTTTAACTCTTTCTTCTTCTTCTCTAAAACGTCTTTTTCTTCATTCCTTTTGGCTCGATCTCTTTCAATCCAATGTTTTCCTAGTAACATGGTAAATGGGGCACTGTTCTCAATAAATTTAATAATCTCAAAATCTTCCTCTGTCGAAGTTCCATTTGCATTCATAGAAATCCGGGTGAGATTTCCACATAGGTTTATTAGCTTTCCTCTAAATAGACCTATTCCTCCGAATGAAGGAGTCATAGCAGGCTTCCCTAAAAGTTCCCAAGTTATTTCCATCATGACATTCACCTATGTTTCCTCATCTAGAACACAGTCAATGTCAAAGTCTTGTATTCTTGCTTCAAGGAATTCTTTTTCTTTGAAGACCTCTGATAAATTGACATGTCGATGGTCATTCAGGATTTCTTTTATCTGTAGCAATACTTTCTCTGATTCTTTTTGGGGTTCTGCCATTTCTGGATTTGCCTTAAGGTTTTCTTGTCTCATATTCATTCCTTCAATCTTAACAATCATTCTAGGGAAATCCAATACTTCATGGTCCACAACTTTGTAGCAAAGACAACTAGGTCTTCTCCCAGGACATTCCTTAGCAAGATGTCTTGATTTTCTGTTAACTGTAACAGAGGGTTAATCCTCTCTTTCTTTTAAATGATTCCCAACTCTTTCTATACTGCACGCCAGGGTCATAGAAGCTAACCTGAAAACATTTCTTTCTAGGATCCTGCATCCAATTGTTAGTCCAAACATTCTTTCTATGCATAGGTATAACATATCTTTCACTATTCTTATTAGATCTATACATATCAAACCTTCTTTCATCTATTAGTGCCATAGTTTTCAAGCTAGGACAAAATCTATCAAACATACCTAGATCCATTCTTTAGAAACAAAAAATTCCACTTATCTTACTTCTACAGAGAACAAATCTTTCAGATCTATAACTTTTCACTATTCTTACCTTTATTAGAGTAGATCTTACCTCTTTTAGTCAAGAATTCTCACTTTTACCTTTCTCAAAGAACAAATCTTTTAGATCTTACCTCTTTTCTTTCGATCATACTTTTTTTCTTCAGCACAGAGCTTCTTAAACTAAGTAGAGTAATGTGCACTAGATTGACAGATCTACGCATAGAGCTTCCATAGTTTTAGGTCAGATCTTCACACAAAGATTATTCTTCCTTAGTTCCCAACAATCACAATTTCAGTTCCTGATAACAGAACCATTTGCTGGCATAGGGGCAGACCTAGGATTCAATGCTTCAACAACGCACCAACAAAACCCTAACTATCAGCGCTTTCGGCAACACCTGTGAAGAAGATGAAGTCTCACCCAAGGTAGAGGCAGGGGTGGTTCCAATACTCAGGTGTCTGCAACCTTAGCTGGGACACAAATCTATGATTGTAATACTTAACAAAGCACTTAGCACTGACAATTAATCAATATTCAACCACTATCTACTTCGCAGATAAAACAGAGCATCGCATCATTCATTCAGATCTGATGTATCTAATAACTTATCATAGAGAAGTAGGTTAGATCTAACATATTTAGGCACTAAGCACATTCATATAAGTCAGATCTAACATCCATATACATCATTAGCAAAAATCATAAACAAATCTATATATCTATATCAAATAACTTAGAAAGTAAAGACATAAACACATCAACACATCTCACAAATCAGAGGAACACAACATATACATGGTTCACCCCCACCATGGGGCTACGTCCACCAAATCTTATTCTTTATTAGCTTCTTCAATAGGTTACATGCACACAACCTCAAAACCTTACTCTGCGTAGGACAAGATATCTGTGTAGCTCACTAGATCCTCCTTCCCCGAGTAGATATAAGCACACAGCCTTCCACAACCTCTTACAATGACTTGCACTTAGCTTTCTAAGTCTCTCACAGTATGCACATAACACTTTACAATCTTGATCACATAGATCCAACTCTAGCACTTCGSTATTCCTTATGATCCCTCTTCATTACATTGCCTAGAAATCTATTTATACTTTACAAAATAGGCCTAAACATGGGTAAACCCATAGGCCAACATCCCATACCCATTACATAATCCCAAATCCCCCAAAAGGACCCAAAAAGGGACCGAGATCCCGCGATCTCTTCTTCATCTTGTGCTCCTCCCTCAAAATGTTGTCAAAGTCCCAAAATAGGTCAAACTTGACCAAAGATCTCCCAAAAATTGGTTAAGGGCCAACATTGTTGTTGACATGGAATGGGACAACACATGTACCTTYTTAATTTTCTTCCTTCACTTGATGTGGGCCTAGTCATTCCTAACCTTGAATTGAAATTTTCCCCTAGTCTTAGTCATCACCCTTCATGACAGTTGTCACCCAATGATCATTAGATAACAATGTTGGAGGCATATGGGCATTGGGATCATGAGGCTTTATAACCCTACTATAACAAGAGACATTAATTTAACTTTGACTAGATTGAAAGGTGCGTGCAATTGAAAATACTAACAACCCAAAACTAAAAGGGATCAATACACAAATTGTCAATGAGAGGTGATATGGCTATGGTGTGTAGGAATAGGCCTAACACCTTGAAAATGATCATTCTCCAAATATCTTATACAAATTTTACAAGGAAATTGTACTAGGACTAGACATCGGCAACAATGACCTGTGAATGGGGCCAACGTTGAAATTTTTTCAAATTGTTTCTGAATGCATTGAAATTTGACATGGATATACTATTCACATTCCTTAACGATATGGGAGGTTTTATGGACTCAAATTTGACTCACACACCCACTTTCTTCCATCATAAATTCATCATGTAAACCATAAACCCTAATTTAGTGGAGTCATCGATTTGTTGGGTTTTAGTGTTCCCAGTGAATGGATGCATTGTTGTTGACATGCAATGGGACAACACATGTACCTTCTTTATTTTCTTCTTTCACTTGATGTGGGCTTGGTCATTCCTAGCCTTGAATTGAAAGTTGCCCCTAGTCTTAGTCATCACTCTTCCTGATAGTTGTCACCCAACAATCATTAGATCACAAGGTTGGAGGCATATGGGCATTGGGATGGTGAGGATTTATAACCCTACAGTAACAAGAGACATTAATTGAACTTTAACATGATTGAAAGGTGCGTGCAATTGAAAATACTAACACCCAAAAACTAAAAGGGATCAATACAAGGACTATCAATGAGAGGTGATCTGGCCGTGGTGTGTAGGAATAGTCCTAGCACCTTCAAAATTATCATTCTCCAAATATCTTATACACATTTTACAAGGAAATTGTACTAGGACTAGACGCGGGCAACAATGACCTGTGAATGGGGATAACGTTGAAATTTTTTCAAACTCTTTCTGAATGCATTGAAATTTGACATGGATAGACTATTTGCATGCATTAGCGATATGGGATGGTTTTTGGACTGAAATTTGACTCACACATCCACTTTCTTCCATCATAAATTCATCATGTAAACCATAAACCCTAATTTAGTAGAGTCATTGATTTGTTGGGTTTTAGTGTTCCTAGTGAATGGATGCGTTGTTGTTGACATGGAATGGGACATTAATTGAACTTTGACTAGATTGAAAGGTGCACATGCAATTTAAAATACTAACAAACCAAAACTAAAAGGGATCAATACACAAACCAAGGAAATTGTACTAGGACTAGACACGGGCAACAATGACATGTGAATGGGGCCATGGGCTTACAGTTCAACATCCAAACTTCTTCAATATCTCAACTGTGTACTTCTTGTGACTCGAGAAGATCACACCATTAACATTCTTGTAGTATAGGTTGGTATCAACAACACTTTTTATGAATCCCAAACTCATAAGATGTCTTGTTTAGGGGAAGACTTGAAAATTGGGGTCATTTATTTGACCAATTAGTGATATCATGAAGGTAAGTGTGGGATAAATCATAAAAAACATATAACATTACACACTAAAGATATAACATGGTGGGTTAAGGTGCCCCCAATGTAGTGAACATGGTATTTCATTATCAGAATGTCAAATCTAGATTTGATTATACCCTAAAAAACCCATACATGAGGGATAGGGCCTCATCTCTTGCACATGCATCATGACTTGGTTTATGAAGGGGGTAGGGAAGTTTTCTTTTAGGCAGGCCTATTTCAAATCATGAAAATCAATGCACATGCAAATGCTACCATGTTTTTGGTTTACATGGACTGGGTTGGATACCCATTTTTCTATCAAGCAAGCCTAGCTCAAATCATGAAAATCACTACACACATGAATAGTGCCATGTTTTTTTGTACAAGTAGGTTGGATACCCATGAGGTATATGAAATTGGGTAAATGGATTTTACTTTATGAACTTTATAAATCTCTTTATTGATGGACATGTATTTTAAGGGGTGTGCAGATCTTTGTTTCTATCAGATAAGGGGTATGTCGATCCATGTGTCAATGTAATGCTCAATGATGGTGAAATATAGTTTAGGATATTTTAAACAATACCAATTAAATATGTTGTAAAACTCTTGGAAATATATTTTCAATGGAATATTTATTTAGGGGGATATGCAGCTCCTAAGAGAATGCTATCAATAACACGAAGTGTAATAGAGATACCCACTTTGATAGTGGGTTAAATGTTAGCCATATTTTCTTCCTTAAATGCACTAGGGGTTGTTATGGGATGTTTAATCCAATCAACATGACTGAGAGGGATAGAACATGTGTCCTTGATTGTGAGTTATCTAGGTGAGGTAGTTGGGGTGCATGCATCCTACAAGAGAAAAAATAATCTCTGACACATTGTATCCCATGTATAGTAGGGATCATGCATGGCCTCTAGTATGTCTTCATATGAATGGAAAATGGGGGTTGTAGAGGTTAGGTTATTATAGGATGATGAGGATTGTGGCTGTGATTTTTTTCTTCCATCTATGTCACATGTTCATGATAAATCATTAACCATGGAGGGGTCGACAAATGTAGAGAAAATGTAAGTGAAATGAGACTCTAGTTGTTAAGTTTCTATTGATTCATCTTGACAAGGTGAGATTATGCTAATACCTAAGAGTGATGAAGGGTTGTTGGAGGATATTGGCCTTACTTACTTGTAAAGAAGTGATATATGGAAACAAAATCTAGGTTATCTATTATTAATGGTGGAAATATTTTCTACCGAGGTATTTCTAGAAAGATCACTGGGGTGGGAGGGGGCACATGGGTGCTACCTACGCTGAATTGTGGTGGAATAGGTGGCTGGTAATATATTAGTGGTGTAATAGATGCAATATTTAATGATTAATTTTAATATATTATATAATATATAAATCAAGTTATAATATATATTATATATAATTATAATATATATTGTAAATATAAATTTTGTATAATTTTGATATATATATCATACAATTATAATATATATAATAAACCAAACCCCCAAAAAATTCAAACTTGCACGTGAGGAGTGAAAACGAGGAGAGCACATGAGAAGAGTTGAGGAGAGTCAAGGAGAGAACAGGAGAGTCGAGGATAGATGAGGAGAGAACACCATGAGTAGATCTGAGGAGATCATAGAACGAGTAACTCCCCAAAACCTGACATGTGCGCAAGGGCACATCAGAGAACGAGATCAAGGGCGGAGGATACTAAGCTAGAGGGCACGTAGAGGAGACTGAGCTAGAGGGAACACTATGAGAAATATTGAGAATGGTGAGTGGTAGTTCTACCAATCCCACCCATAATTTTTGCATTGAGATATGGTTTCACCAAGTTGCCTCTATTTTTGTTTTCCCCTTGTCTACCAAAAAAAACCATGTTTTGACTGTGTGGATCTTGGAAAGATCAAGTTCAATCTCATTTGACCCCCCTCTCTACCCTGGATGTAAGAAAAAAAATAGAACTTACACATGTTTTTCATCCAAAATGGACCCTACAGACTTCTCCTCCTCACTATTCTCATGATCCAGGTCTGTCCACATATGCATTGTCTAAATAGGTATTGTTTACATAGGCATTGTCTACAACATTCCATTTTGTCGGGACTGGATCTTGGATAATGAGGCATCAAAAAAAATATGGAGGTTTTCCACAGCGTTCTCTATAGAATCAAAACAAATCTAGAAGCATTCCATAGTGTTCTTCATAAAAGTCTGGTCCTTATGAATAATATGAAATAGTTTTATGTAAAATGTTGACTAACCAACTATCTAGTTCCATGTTCTGGGATCTGAATACCTTTGATAAGATCTTGACCAACCCCATGATAAATGAGATAATCTAGGGCCTTTACTGCCATTTTAAAAAAGACTTTTGTTGGATGGAACCTAATTGTAGCATATCTTATGATTCACACTTTTTTGATAGGCAGGAAGATTGAGGCTTTGCAGATTGTCTCAGAAGCATACATGAAACATTTCCTGAAGTTCATGGCCTTGATCATGCCTATATTTGAAGGTCATTCGATCATGTCATAAGATTTCCCAAAAATAAATATCAATGAATAGGGTGTTGAAATCAAGGAAACATTTGATGGAATTCCATAACTTTTTTCCCTTCAAGCAATATCATAGACAACCTTCCATCCAAAGTCAACAAAATTGAAACCCATTTTTTAGAGTTGTTGGTGCCTCATCCTATAAATGATAGCAATGTTAGGAAATCCAAAGACGTAGTTGAGGGCCCCAATAAGACTTATATTTTATTTTTAACATCTTTCCCACCCTGAAATCGGCTCAGCCAAAGATAGGGTCCAATAGTTGGAATAAAATCGCATGTCTTGCGGTGTCTAGTGCGCCCTCAATGACCCTTAAAAATCTGGAGGACCGAGTATCGTCCATGCCTGGTCATACTCATAACCGCATTAGGTCTCCAAGGTGAAAAACCTTTGGTCAATAGAATAATGTAGGTAAGGGAAGTCAACAAAATGGATCCATAACTTCAGGAAAAGTATTGGCTTTGAGGGTTGGGCCTAGGGGCATGCATCCTCAACCCATGGGCTTTCGACAGTCTACCCATGGGACTGTCATTGATTAATGCTACCTCCTTTTGAATGGTAGTGCAACTAATTCATGATACCTCCTTTTGAATGGTAGATCACCACCTATCATTCATGATCCAACACATAGTAGTCAAGAATCCTATCCATTTCTAATTCTTGGGCTCTAAAGATGTTCGAAAAACAACCTTAGTTTAACATTAATTTATCAACTTGAGGATTCGTCTTCTATTTCAATAATATCAACAAAGTCTATGAAGATAGCTTGTAGAGGCTAAAATCATGTATCAAATCTGATTTTATCAACAATTAAGTTCCTCACACATTCATTAAGTTTCTAAAGCTAAGATCCTACTGAACATGATTGAAATCTGATCTATAATGTGGTATGAATTGAAGGCATGAATTAAATTCCTAAATTGATCTAATTAAGGGACAAGAATTGAATCTGATATTAAGGAATGAATTAATCTAATTAAGAAATAGGAATTGGATCTATAAAAAAAATGACCTATTGATGACTATCTAATCTACTGGAAAGAAATAACTGAATACTATAAGTTGAGATAGAACAATAATTGAACAACAAATGCTAACTAAGTAGAAGGAACAACAAATGCTAATTAAGCGAAAGAAACATCAAATGATAATTTAACGGAAATGAACAACAAATTCTAATTTAGTAGTGTAACTAATTAATGCTACCTCCTTTTGAATGGTAGTGCAACTACTTCTTCTTTTAGCTTTTAGAAGTGCTTGGGGCATTTATCAAGGTGTAATTTTCAGCAGTCTTGGTGTGTCACTTTCTCTCACAAGACTTGTAATACATGGTGGGAGGTGTTGTTTCTTGCAACATTTCTACAATATTCTTTGCATCCCACTTCTTATTCTTCCCATAAATGACACCTTGAACCACCACAAATGACCTCTCGAAGACATCCTTTGCTAATTAGGTATATAGGTAACACTAACATTCTTGATAACTAGGTATGGGTCTCAGGGCCTTGACATGATCAAGGGAGGAAACATGAACTTTAGGCCTTAAAGGAAGCTTTCAACGAGTTAGGGCCAATAAGGATGCCTCATATAACCACACAAGGCCTTTTGAGGGTATTCCAACCTATGGTTGGGGATGTCGGTGCCACTAGGTGTTTTTGAGTAGTAGGTATGTGTCTCAAGGTCTTGGAAATGATATAGGGAAGAAGAACATGCCTTAGGTTCTAAATAAATCTTTGAGTCATCTAGAGCCATGAAAAATTCCTCAAAGTACCACACACAAACTCCAGAGGGGTATCCTTGGCCTCAACTATATGCAACTATATGGAACTATGCAACTATATGCAACTATGGAACTATATGCAACTTATGCAACTATGCAACTATATGAAACTATATGCAACTTTATGAAACCATGCAACTTATGCAACTATATGCAACTATATTGCATCTATATGCAACTATATGCAACTTATTATGTTTTTTAGTGACAATATGCAACTATATGCAACTTTATGCAACAATGAAACTTATGCAACTATATGCAACTTATGTAACTATATGCAACTTTATGCAACAATGCAACTATATTGCAACTATATGCAATAGTGTTGGTACCAAAAATGTATATTGGCATGATAACTTATCTTCTTGTTTTAATGAGTTTAGGTACCACCAAATAGGTATCTTTTGGATCTATCTTCCTTGAGTGATGATCAAGATATACTAAGAGAGGTTGAAAGTGAGATGTGTTGTACTAGATCTACCGGTTCTAGATCAACTAGATCAGAAAAGGTAAGGAAAAGATTTTGTATACACATGCAATTTTTTATTTCCAACGGAGGGTCATGTAATTATGATGCTGAGAGCATAGGTGGCATTGAGTTTCCCTTTAGGTATAAACATCTAGTGCAACGATGGGCTACCTGAAGTAGACATAGATTTCTTCATCGGTGGGAGGATGTATCGCATTTCTCCTTTATCCTTACATGGATTGGGGTTATTTTCCATGGATGGCATAAATGTTGGTTATGGCACTGTAACTGAATTGATGGAGTATGTCAGACCATTATACAAATACAATCATTGGCTAATGTTGGTCTGATATATGCAAAGTATGCGGATATACGGAGTTGTTGCAAATTATATACAACTAGTAGATAACAATCAAAATAAATGGGCAACTATGTATATTGATGGAAGGAAAAAATATACTGGAAACATTGCGGGCTTTATAAATAGTACACAACCAGTGACAACAACTAAGAAATCGAATTGCATATTTGGGGGATGTGAAGGAAATTGTATATTTGTATGGGCAACAAAAACAATAGTTCCAAGTGAAGAGTTGTTGATCGATTACAACTTAAAGAGAATAGATGGAGGGGGTGTGACTATGGGGGTAAATATATTACATACCACTCAACTCAACCTTTGACCAATTAATTTTTTACTGCATATATTTCATTTTTCATTATTTATTTTATGATATTACTGCAATATTTCATTTTTTTAATGTTACAATTACTTTCATAACTCTTGTTGATTAATTTATTGTGTCAACATATATCCAGGGTGACCATGAGATATCACATGCTACATCTATCCAGGGTGACCATGGAAAGGCACCCACTATGCCTTAGTAGGTAAATGTTAAATACAGTAACAACTTATGAATACAACAACTAAATTTCAAAAATTTCATTATTTTTTTTCTGATATTACTGCAATATTTCATTTTATTAATGTTATAGGTGAATTTCATAACTTTTATTGATTAATTTATTGTCTCAACGTCTGTCCAGGGTGACCATGGTAAAAAAACACCCACTACATCTGTCCAGGGTGACTGTGGAAAGGCACCCGTTGTGCCTCACCAGGTAAATGTTAAATACAGTAACAACTTATGACTACAACTAAATTTCTGAAATTTCATTATTTTGTTTTTTGATATTACTCCAATATTTCATTTTTTAAGTGTTACAGGTGAATTTCATAACTTTTGTTGATTGATTTATTGTGTCAACTTTTGTCCAAGGTGATCGTGTCCGAAAATTACCCGCTACATCTGTCCAGGGTGACCATGGAAAGGCACACGTTGTGCCTCACCAGGTAAATGTTAAATACAGTAACAACTTATGACTACAACAACTAAATTTATGAAATTTTGTTATTTTTTTTTTTTATATTACTACAATATTTCATTTTTTTAATGTTACGGGTGAATTTCATAACTTTTGTTGATTGATTTATTGTGTCAACATCTGTCTAGGGTGACCGTGTCCAAAAATCACCTGCTACATCTTTCCAGGGTGACCGTGGAAAGACACCCATTGTGCCTCACCAGGTAAATTTTAAATACAATAACAACTTATGAATACAACAACTAAATTTCTCAAATGTTAAAGTTCATCTCATTAATTTTATTCATCAATGTATTGTGGCATGGTCAACATGGGAAGGCTCCCACTGAGGATATTGGTGAGGATGAAATATTTTATTTGACTGACCCAATGAAAACTGTACTGAAGGCCTTGAAGAAGTCTAACATAGAATATCTAGGTTTGCTTAGCAAAAGACCCCTAACACAGGACAATAGGGCAAGAATTGTAGAGCTACAAAATAAAATAACTAATTTTGGGGTAAGTGGCATCTTCACATATTTTTATTAACTATGACAATTTCATACCCTTTTTTTTTGTTTTATATTTTGTATATGATCTGATAAATTGAAGTTTTCCATTTGTAGGAGTTTTTAAACGCCATGCGTGGGGAGCCTGTCGATCCTGCAACTGCTATAGGTAGCAGTGATGGTCCAATCCAAAAAAATGTCAAAATAGCAAAGTGCAAGTGAGGATTTTTATGCCTCATGAGGATCCCCTCAAATCCATTGATGAGAGAAATGATTTTGACCGGAAAGACACATCGGAGCATTATGAGTCGAAGCCTGGGACTCCACATGACTCCGGAGAGGAATGTATTGTAGATGGAGAGGATACTATTTTGCATGGATCAGAATGAATTAAAAGCATCGGATCACTAGATGTCACCTTTCTGGTGGATGACGCATGTGTTCCGATCAAGATTTATAAGATTATAGGTAATTGTTAATTAATTGATTCAGTTTTTTCATGAAATTGAAATGGACATTTGTTGAGATTATTATAAATTAATGGATAACACATTTCTACAAGAAACAATATTCTCTATAGAAACTTAAATGAAAAAGCATTGGATATGTTTGGCCCCACCATTTGCACACGGTGTAATGGCCAAGATAGAAAAAAGAAAGATGATTTAATAGACCACATGGTAAACTTGTTCGACAACACTTTCAACAAGAAAGTTGTTATAAAGTTAGTTGCTGTGAATTTAAAATATACCAGGGCCCAGTATAGGGAGAAATTGCAATTAGACCTCAAGAACAAGCGCCCTCCCATGGTTCTAGAGAAAGAGTGGAAGGTGCTAATGGAGGATGCAAAGGAGAACTTGTTTAAAAAACAACGAAGACATCCACGAACTGGTCAAGCAAGGTACAACACATGTCATATTATCAGTGAAATATGATCATTTATGTTTTTCTTTCCTGTTTTAAGTAACAATTCCGATATCTGTTTTTTTTCAAAAATTCCATATGTAGGCTACCAGACACCTCGAAAGAAACCAAGGCCAGAGTGGAAAAACACGGCCAACATAAACTAGGCCAGAGTGGCTATTAAAAACTAAAAGACTGAATAGTAATATTTTAATGATTAACTATGGTTAATATTTATTTAACAGTAGCGAACAAATATATGTTTTTGTTATTGGTATTTTTAATGGTGTTATGCATTACAGTTAAATATGTTCAACACTGCTGACATCGAGGAGGACCTAAATCTTGGTTACAAGCATGGTTTTAAAAGTGTGATTGAATATATAAAAATCTTGGGCCAGACTCCTATCTCCCCAGCCACACAGGTAAATCAAATGAATAAGGAAACCACAGTAGCATGCTTGTAAAGTCTATTCATATTTTATTATATCACCCTTATCTAAGTATTTATGTTTTTTTTTTCAAGCAACATTGCTACCGCAGTAGTGAATCTAGTAGTATTCAACAGACACCACATCATACAAGGGTGCACATGTCCAATGATAGTTTAGAGAAGAGTACCCATTTTGGTATGTATGCTTCAGAATTAGAAATAGTGACTGTAGATATTTATTTCCTGACTTATACTTATATATTATCTTCTCAACATTGAAGATCATGTAGCTCAGGAGGGTCAACTGCAAGAGGAACCAAGTGGACAAGAAATTAACTCACCAAGTGTCATAGTTACACATACAAGTAAAGAGAAATAGTGTAATGTTAATCAAAATAATAAATTAGTTATTTCAATTATATTTCAACATATCGATACTTATATATTATTTTCTCAAAATTGAAGAGCATGTAGATTAGGAGGGTGAACTGCGAGAGGAACCAAGTTGACAATAAATTAATGCATCAACTGTCACAACTACACATACAGGTAAAGAGAAATAGCATAATGTTAATCAAAATAATGAATTAGTTATTTCAATTGTATTTCAACATATCAATATCATTTTCATTGTTGCAATTCACGACACTGAATAGATGCCTCGACACCCTTGTCAGCAATGTACTAGAAGTATGCTACATGAGTGCACACAAATAGTAGAAGGACAGGGCACGCGAAATACAATGTCCTTGGATGATTATGATACCCCAATTGTCAATTTTATGAATGTAAAAAAACATAAATCAAAGAAAGATTAGATGTATAAATTCATGACTTGTATTTGTATTTTTATCAATGTTTATATGTTCATATGCTTCAATGATTATGTGTTCATATGTTTTGATGACTATCCTAGTTATGCATGAATGTCTATATGTTTTCTATATAAAGAAAATTATTTGTTGGGTATGAGGAATTGAGAGCGATGTGAGGGGGGGGAGGGGCCATATGAGCTTCCACCTTCACATGGTTGGCCCTGTTTAGTATAGAATAACCTATTAAATCGAAACAAATAGAAGATCATTAAGGTATGCGACCACTTAATTTGTTTCTATAGTATTTTACATAACTAAATGCATGTTTATTTTCTTATTAATTATTTACTCATATAAAGAATTTGTCTTTTATGATTCATGCAGGTCTTGGTGAT
>JASDQU010099872.1:325059-382867 GCA_032191745.1 Picea mariana
GAAAACTGTACTGAAGGCCTTGAAGAAGTCTAACATAGAATATCTAGGTTTGCTTAGCAAAAGACCCCTAACACAGGACAATAGGGCAAGAATTGTAGAGCTACAAAATAAAATAACTAATTTTGGGGTAAGTGGCATCTTCACATATTTTTATTAACTATGACAATTTCATACCCTTTTTTTTTGTTTTATATTTTGTATATGATCTGATAAATTGAAGTTTTCCATTTGTAGGAGTTTTTAAACGCCATGCGTGGGGAGCCTGTCGATCCTGCAACTGCTATAGGTAGCAGTGATGGTCCAATCCAAAAAAATGTCAAAATAGCAAAGTGCAAGTGAGGATTTTTATGCCTCATGAGGATCCCCTCAAATCCATTGATGAGAGAAATGATTTTGACCGGAAAGACACATCGGAGCATTATGAGTCGAAGCCTGGGACTCCACATGACTCCGGAGAGGAATGTATTGTAGATGGAGAGGATACTATTTTGCATGGATCAGAATGAATTAAAAGCATCGGATCACTAGATGTCACCTTTCTGGTGGATGACGCATGTGTTCCGATCAAGATTTATAAGATTATAGGTAATTGTTAATTAATTGATTCAGTTTTTTCATGAAATTGAAATGGACATTTGTTGAGATTATTATAAATTAATGGATAACACATTTCTACAAGAAACAATATTCTCTATAGAAACTTAAATGAAAAAGCATTGGATATGTTTGGCCCCACCATTTGCACACGGTGTAATGGCCAAGATAGAAAAAAGAAAGATGATTTAATAGACCACATGGTAAACTTGTTCGACAACACTTTCAACAAGAAAGTTGTTATAAAGTTAGTTGCTGTGAATTTAAAATATACCAGGGCCCAGTATAGGGAGAAATTGCAATTAGACCTCAAGAACAAGCGCCCTCCCATGGTTCTAGAGAAAGAGTGGAAGGTGCTAATGGAGGATGCAAAGGAGAACTTGTTTAAAAAACAACGAAGACATCCACGAACTGGTCAAGCAAGGTACAACACATGTCATATTATCAGTGAAATATGATCATTTATGTTTTTCTTTCCTGTTTTAAGTAACAATTCCGATATCTGTTTTTTTTCAAAAATTCCATATGTAGGCTACCAGACACCTCGAAAGAAACCAAGGCCAGAGTGGAAAAACACGGCCAACATAAACTAGGCCAGAGTGGCTATTAAAAACTAAAAGACTGAATAGTAATATTTTAATGATTAACTATGGTTAATATTTATTTAACAGTAGCGAACAAATATATGTTTTTGTTATTGGTATTTTTAATGGTGTTATGCATTACAGTTAAATATGTTCAACACTGCTGACATCGAGGAGGACCTAAATCTTGGTTACAAGCATGGTTTTAAAAGTGTGATTGAATATATAAAAATCTTGGGCCAGACTCCTATCTCCCCAGCCACACAGGTAAATCAAATGAATAAGGAAACCACAGTAGCATGCTTGTAAAGTCTATTCATATTTTATTATATCACCCTTATCTAAGTATTTATGTTTTTTTTTTCAAGCAACATTGCTACCGCAGTAGTGAATCTAGTAGTATTCAACAGACACCACATCATACAAGGGTGCACATGTCCAATGATAGTTTAGAGAAGAGTACCCATTTTGGTATGTATGCTTCAGAATTAGAAATAGTGACTGTAGATATTTATTTCCTGACTTATACTTATATATTATCTTCTCAACATTGAAGATCATGTAGCTCAGGAGGGTCAACTGCAAGAGGAACCAAGTGGACAAGAAATTAACTCACCAAGTGTCATAGTTACACATACAAGTAAAGAGAAATAGTGTAATGTTAATCAAAATAATAAATTAGTTATTTCAATTATATTTCAACATATCGATACTTATATATTATTTTCTCAAAATTGAAGAGCATGTAGATTAGGAGGGTGAACTGCGAGAGGAACCAAGTTGACAATAAATTAATGCATCAACTGTCACAACTACACATACAGGTAAAGAGAAATAGCATAATGTTAATCAAAATAATGAATTAGTTATTTCAATTGTATTTCAACATATCAATATCATTTTCATTGTTGCAATTCACGACACTGAATAGATGCCTCGACACCCTTGTCAGCAATGTACTAGAAGTATGCTACATGAGTGCACACAAATAGTAGAAGGACAGGGCACGCGAAATACAATGTCCTTGGATGATTATGATACCCCAATTGTCAATTTTATGAATGTAAAAAAACATAAATCAAAGAAAGATTAGATGTATAAATTCATGACTTGTATTTGTATTTTTATCAATGTTTATATGTTCATATGCTTCAATGATTATGTGTTCATATGTTTTGATGACTATCCTAGTTATGCATGAATGTCTATATGTTTTCTATATAAAGAAAATTATTTGTTGGGTATGAGGAATTGAGAGCGATGTGAGGGGGGGGAGGGGCCATATGAGCTTCCACCTTCACATGGTTGGCCCTGTTTAGTATAGAATAACCTATTAAATCGAAACAAATAGAAGATCATTAAGGTATGCGACCACTTAATTTGTTTCTATAGTATTTTACATAACTAAATGCATGTTTATTTTCTTATTAATTATTTACTCATATAAAGAATTTGTCTTTTATGATTCATGCAGGTCTTGGTGATAGAAATTCATCTCATGGAAAACTGCTATCAAGTTTTATGGGCTAATGGATTTGGCGAAAGGACAATGAAAAGGTAAGGGTTTTGACGTGTATTTAAAGTAGGCTTTATACTAGTAAAAGTTCACAATCCTCATGAAAGGATACAATTTCATTTTTGGTAGACGGGCATCAATGTTTTTAACAAAGTATGAATCATAGACTGTGGGAAAAACCTTTTTTTGTATTCTTACATTGACCAATACAACTATAACATATTTTTAGTACAAAATCTTAACCACACACACACACACATGAACCCTAAGTAAACAAATGATAGAAGATAAAGGGAGAATATGTATTGATAGGAGTGAATGAAGATAATAATATGAATAATGGAGTGGAGAGTGCACTCTAGCCTTGAATTGAATGATATTTGCATCCAACATGTCTCATTGTAATGTATGTTGTGATAGTTTTGTCTTCTCACTATAATTTATGTTTCTATGTCCATCATGGGATTCCTACAGCACCACCTATCATTCATGATACCACACATAGTAGTCAAGAATCCCATCCATTGCTAATTGTTAGGATATAAAAATGTCCTAAAAAGAACCTTAGTTTAACATTAATTTTTCAACCCGAGGATTCGTCTTCTATTTCAAGAATATCAGCAAAGTCTATGCAGATAGCTCGTAGATGCTAAAATCATGTAGCAAATCTGAGTTTATCAACAATCAAGTTCCTCACACATTCATTAAGTTTCTAAAGCTAATATCGTACTGAACATGATTGAAATCTGATCTATAATGTGTTGTGAATTGAAGGCATGTATTAAATTGCTGAATTGATCTAATTAAGGGACAAGAATTGAATCTAATATTAAAGGCAGGAATTTATCTAATTAAGAAATAGGAATTGGATCTATAAAAAAAAGCTTACCTATTGATGACTATCTAAATTTTTGGAAAGAAATAATTGAATACTGTAAGTTGAGATAGAAACGTAATTGAACAACAAATGCTAACTAAGTAGAAGGAACAACAAACACTAATTAAGAGAAAGAAACAACAAATTCTAATTTANTCTATTTCAAGAATATCAGCAAAGTCTATGCAGATAGCTCGTAGATGCTAAAATCATGTAGCAAATCTGAGTTTATCAACAATCAAGTTCCTCACACATTCATTAAGTTTCTAAAGCTAATATCCTACTGAACATGATTGAAATCTGATCTATAATTTGTTGTGAATTGAAGGCATGTATTAAATTGCTGAATTGATCTAATTAAGGGACAAGAATTGAATCTAATATTAAAGGCAGGAATTTATCTAATTAAGAAATAGGAATTGGATCTATAAAAAAAAGCTTACCTATTGATGACTATCTAAATTGTTGGAAAGAAATAACTGAATACTGTAAGTTGAGATAGAAAAGTAATTGAACAACAAATGCTAACTAAGTAGAAGGAACAACAAACACTAATTAAGAGAAAGAAACAACAAATTATAATTTAACGGAAAGGAACAACAATTGCTAATTTAATTGAAAGGAACAACGCATGTGAAAATGAGAGGATTTGTCAAGAAGTAAACTACATCAATTGGAATCTAGAATAGCAATCGACAACATTCAAAGGAAAGCATCTATCTTCTACAAGCAAACAATATCAAAACATTAACATGCTTATGCATTATCATAACGATGATAAAAAGGATTTAAAGTTTGAAACATAAATCAAACTGATAAAATACAGATTAAGATAGTAACTTCTTCAGACTGGGCCCTTGGTCCTCAGAAGCATTGCTACTAGGAACTCAGTATACGAAAATGATGGAAATGTTCAAAATCTTTATTAATTCCATAACTGAGACAACATTTACAGAAACTGTTTGCACAGAGTAATTATGAATTCTTAATGCTTAGATACAATTCTTCGATTATTCTTTCCAGGATTCACTACTCTTTATATATTACAAAATATGGGTAAATAAAGCTATCCTGAGGATTGAGATATCCTCAGGATTGCTATTACTATTTTTGAAGTTTACAAAATAGAGAGCTAATCTCTCTTGAAACTGCTTTATGCTCCATATCTTTAGCCTCCAATAGCTTGTGCATCTTAGAAATCTCTTCTGCTATCATGATTTTGCCAATATTTACCCATTCATGTAATAAAATCAAACAATTCCAATCATATTTTAGAATTTATGAACTTCAACTCAATGATAGTTCTAGAAGACATTTTAGTCATTTCCTATCTTATTTTATTCCTAAGTAACAAAAAATTTAGTCAAGATGATGTCATAAATCATGGAAATGAGAAGAATATATGTACCTTTTCATAACCCAACATACCCCCCAGCTAACCTTCTTGCATGTCCTCGTGCAAGATAAGTTCTTACATGCAAAGAAATGATGCTGTAAGGAGGAAAAGTTGGTTTACCAAGTGCCCTGAACCCATTCTTTCTTTTGAGTTCGCCAAAAGAAATGTCTTCCCTCTTTTTATTAATTTGATAATCTCTCTAGTAATCCTCTGGAGGAAACCAGATAAGAGGGGGATTATAGCTACACCCAATCTAGGAAGGTCCTTCCTCCTAGATCATTCTGGCATATCTTTATATTCTGAAGGTGGTTGCAAAGAATTTATTGAAACCGAAGGGCTCTCTAACCCTTACTTCAACTGGGGAGACATCCCATCTTAACTTGGAACCAGCAAGAGCTTCTTCTTTGAGTTCCCTAAAATATGATATGCCTAATCGTATAACCTATTGATGAATAGGACCTAAAGAGATTTTTACTCCTTCCCTTTTCATGAATGTCCTATGTCGCATGATAGTTGGAAAAGACTTTGGTGGTTCCCCCCTGACCCATAGATCTAACCCATTTTCTCTCATCATGAAAGTTTTGTGGGCCTTAGCCCACCTGACTTGATTTTTAGTGAAGGATAGGAACGCTTGCAATTGGATGTCCCCAATAAAGGGACAATGATTATCTCTGTTGTTGTCTTCTAAAATTAAATTATGGAAGTACAGTTCACATAGGAAATATTGTACTTTCTCTTCCTGATCCCTAAAACAAGACACAAACTCAGAGATAGTGGTGAATTTAATCAGTTTAATTGCTCGAATAGATTTCACCCTCAACAACAGGTAGTGTTCTAATAAAAACAAAGTATAATTTGTAGCAGGAGCTCTACAATATATTGCATCAGTGTAGATATCACAAATCACTTTGATTTGCTCCAAATATTTTTCCAGTTGACCTTGTACCTTCTTTGTCTTCCCTTGAGCCTTAGTCAACTCAGCATACGTCTCATTTCCTGTGGTTGACATGGTTTTGAGTTGTTTAACAACTCTTTGGTGCTCTATTATGGTCACCATTTCATCTCTAGTCTGAGTCAAGGCCTGCAGGGCTTGTACCAGTTCTGCTTCTAGTCTTTCAATGATGGCACTATGATCCTGAAACTGAGATACCTCTTTAGTATGACAGGTTGCTTCATTCATTACTAGAATTACTTTATGAGCTTCTACATCTGTGGTTTCTAGAGGAGTGGGAATTACTTCTTTAGGTTGAGCAGTTGTTCCTCCTAGAATTTCTGGTTGAGCCTCTCTTTCATATGCTCTCAAAGGAATTTCCTCTTCATTTTGAACAACTACCCCTTTTGCTACTGTAGTCTCAGTCTGAAGTTCCATTTCTACTATTTCTTCAAGGATATACAGCTCTGTTTGTGTTCCTACAAAACTCGTTTGGACTGTTGTCCTAATAAGAAGGCTCCTTCCCTGTGCTCTATGTCTTTTGGTCTTCTTTCTTTCATGAATCTTATCAATGTTCTCTAGTTTTTTCCTTAATTCCTTGATAATTTCCTTAAGCTTGACAACTTTCCTCTTTAACACTTTAATCTTTTTAACCCTTCTCTTCAACAACTTGTTCTCATGTTTTAACTTTCTAATTTTGCTGTGGCTTTTGCCTAATCTCTGTTTCTGTGAGCTATCAAGATTTTCCTCACCTTGATCTGTCAATAGTGGCTCCTCTTCTTTCCCTACTAGGTTATTTACCTTAGTATGAGGTTCTACTTGTGTTGTATCATCTGGGAGTGACATCTCAATGTCATGGAAATCTTCATCTGGGTTCGAAGGAGAGGCTAGTGCCTGGTTTTCTTCTGGCCTGTTTGTGTCTCTGCTAATTGAGGTCCCTAAACTCCCTAAAACATGAGCTATCACTACCTCATATCTTTTCAAAAATTGTTCTGTGAGGTGTCCTAATGCTGGTTGGGTATCTTCCTGACTGTTTCCTTGTGGTGTTTGTTATGTCTGCTCAATTCCCTAAACATCCCCCTCTAAGGGTTGCTCTGTTATGTCCTGAATTTCTTTAGTTTGTTCTATTGTATCTTGAATTTCTTCAGGCTGTTATGTTGTATCCTGAATTTCTTCATGACGTCTTATCCATCTACTTCTTATTTTCCCTTTAATGGGAGATTTAGGAGCAACAATTTCTCTTTTTCTCTTCCTCATTGATGCCTTTTCTTGTGAGGTCCGAGTCTCTGCAAATTGGACGGGGTCTGCCTCGAATTCAAGTATAGGAGGTGAAGCTTCCACCTGGGCAGTAGGTTCCCCTTCCTGTGCTACTTCAATTCCCTAGGTTGGGTTTTCATGCTGGAATTCAAGTTTCTCTAATTGTAAGGGCCTATTGGCCTCAATAAGATCCCCCCAGATCATTTGAGTTTGACTTAGGGCCTTATTTACTATCAGTTTTACCAATCCATGGTGGTTGATGATAGTAACGGGATATTTTTCCTTATGTGTTCTTATAGCGACCTAATGTAACATAACGTTTAGAAAAAATAGTAAATTGATTACTAACCATTGTTTGAGCACAGCTAGTAGTTTGAGGTGGCATGGGCAGATCACATCATATATTCCATCATAGGTGATATACCTCTATATGACACCTTCCAGTTATTTCCACTATATACAATATATACAGTAAAAAAAATTCATCATTTATGGAGTTGAGGATGTTGGTTTACCTTCCCAGCCAACCAAAATCTGAACAGTAGGGTTCTTACTTACTTCTTGGCAAAATAATTCTTTTGAAGGTGGATGATGGTAAAGTCATAGCCGGTGTCCATTGACCAAAAAGGGAGACCTAGACCCATCGATGGTAATTAAAGTGATAGTTCCATTATCATGAACTTCATTAATTTCATATGGTCCTAGCCACCTTGTCTATAATTTTCTCGGAAAATCCTAAAATCTGGAATCATAGAGGAGTGCCCAATCACCTTTTTGGAAGGATTTCTTCTTGAGATATAGATTTTCATGTAGATTTTTTTTTTTTAAACCTAAAGGAAGCGTGGCAATATCGATGATAGTTCGTCACAAGGCAAGGATTTTTTTGAACAAGTGTGGCAATAGAGATGAAAGTTCATCGCACTTTTCCATAGTTTTGCATCACACATATAGCATTTGCGTCATAAGTTTTTTCTCTGCCAAACATTTTCATTGTTATTTCCATGCTTTTTCGTCGCAACTTTCCATAGTTTTGTGTCACACGTATGGAATCTACGTCGTAATATGTTGGTAAGTTTTTTACCTTGGCACAGTTTGTCGTCCCTATTGTGACGAAGTTTCATCGCAATTTCCATGCTTTATAAGGTAAACCTATCTTGATGATGATGACACGTGGAGGGATAATTTCATTGTTGTTTCCATGAAAACCTGGTTCATGGATATAGCAACAAAAAAATAGCGATGAAAAATAGTCTTTTCTTTCGTGGAAAGTGCGATAGATATGTGTGGAAATAGAAATGAAAAACTGTGGAAAATTTGGTCGTATGTATTAGTGCATGACAGTGATAGGTTTTATACATTTGGTATTTATATTTCAGGGTGGTTAGACGGGGCAAGGATAGGTGGTTGTATCCACCTTCTGGTTGTACTCGAAGAACATAGGGGGTTATAGCCTCCTTTTGGTTGTAGCTAGAGAATTGGGGAGTTGGAGCTTCCTTCAGGTTGTAGCCTGAGAAACTAGGGGGTTGGAGCATCCTTCGATTTGTAGCTGTAAAACAAAGGAAGTTGATGATTCCAATGGATGTAACTCTTAAAGACATATAAGAAAAAGAATTCCATGGTTTTCTCCTGCTTTGGGTTTCCACATAAAACACTGGTATATTGTGTATGTGTATGATTTCTCATTTGTTCGTTGTTTATTTACTCTGTAACTATTGGATGATAATGCTAAATTGATATAGCACTTGCATTTTGTGGTTGAAAATGATTGGATTTCTCTATTATTGATTTACCCCCCCCTCTCGGTAATTCAACAATTGGTATCAGATCAAGTTCCTTCAGAAATCAGTTTAACCACTGAAAGGTAGATCATGGAGAGAAACAACATGTATAAAAATGGAATACCACAGTTTGATGGATAGAAGTATTCATTTTGGAGTATAAGTATGAAAACATATATATAGGCAAAGGTATTTGAAATTTGGCAATCTGTTGTAGATTGATACAAAGAACCAACAGTTCCACCAAAAAATGAAAGAGCAATAAAACTCGGGGAAAAATAATTCCAAAGCCACAAATGAACTTCTCAGTGGTCTTTGTGAATTAGTATCTACCAAAGTTATACATTGTAAATCCGCTAAAGATATTTGGGACAAGCTTCAAAATATTTATGAAGGAGATTCAAAATTCAAAGTAGCAAAGCTTCAAACTTACAGAGGTTAGTTTGAACAACTAAAAATGAAGGAAGACGAGAATATTGCATCTTACTTCTTATGGGTTGATGAAACAGTAAATGAAATAATAGGATTGGGAGAAGAAATTAAAGAATCTGTAATTGTTCAAAAGGTACTAAGATCTCTTCCTATGAGATTTGATCCTAAGATATCAACACTAGAAGAAAGAGAAGATCTAGACTCAATAAACATGGACAAACTACATGGAATCTTCACAGCATATGAAATGAGAATTGAACACAAAAATACAAATATAAAAGAAGAAGCTTTGAAAGCATCCAAAAGGTCAAAGAAAAAGGGAAAGAAAAGGGAAAAATAACATAGTAGCAAAAGTGACATCTCAAAAGATGATGAAGAAAAGGCCAACTTTGTCAAAAGATTGAACAAAGGAATGAATGACAGATATAAAGGTAAGTTTCCATTGTTTTTTTTTAATTTTGATGGTATTGGTCATTTTGCTAACAAATTTCCTCATAAGAAAAATAAGAGGAATGATGAAGATTACTCAAATAGAAAACAAACTTATAAAGGTAAAATAACCACAAAGAAATATTTCAAGAAAATCTTATGCACCAAAGAAGACATCACCTCATCAGATGAAGATGAAGTCAATGACAATGAAACAAAAAGAGTTATATTCATGGCAGTAGAAGACTCTAATAAATAAGACACCGAAGAAGAATATGAAGAGGAAAAAGTTGATTATCGATAAGAATTGCTGTGTTCCATAGAAGTTATAGGAAGAGAAAAGAAGAAAAACAAGAAGCTACAAACAAAACTAGACAAGAAAGAAGACACTTAGGAACTAGAACAAATGATCACAAATTTCAAGGTTCAAATAGAAGAAGATACAAGAATTGAAGAAGTACTAAAAGAACAACTAGACGAAAGAGACATGATCATTGGAGATTTGGAAGTAGAGATTGTCAAATTAAGAAAGGATCTTCAAGAGAAAAATATGCAGAACAACTCAAAAGTTTTGGATAACATTATCAACAGTTAAAAGCTTCATCATGACAAGTACATACTTGGATACAATCAGTTGGAAAAGGGATCAAGCTCCAAAACAACAAAACAAGAAACATATCCAAAAATCTATGTAGAAACAATAAAAGGGGATATGAAGACCTACAAATAATATTACAGGGACACTCCTCCACCAAGATGATTTAGATTTTAGAATCAACAAACGACAGATAGGCCTCAGGAAGAAGAAGGATTCAGAAGAGAAACTCCTTTCAGAATATGTTCAATTCCCAGGTATCAAACTATATTTTTTGTTTTATGTTATGCATGCAATAATTTTGGACATAAATATATGAATTGTAGAGCTATCAAAAGGAACATAAACAACTTTTAAAGTCATACCCAAAAGGGTTATCTAAGAAGGCCCAGTGAAACACAAAGAATAAGTTACAATAGTTTTTAATCATTGAGGACTGAAGTGGAATGCTACAAGTGTAACAAATTTGGAGACAAGGCCAAAGACTGCAGAATGACAATTCCTCTTAGAGAACCACAAAAAACTACAACAGTCATAGACATGAACCTCATAAGAGAACATGGATAAGAAAGAATAATCAATATAGCAATGAAGAATGGACACTCTCTCTACAAGCTAAGCAGAAGAAGCGTGGTTGGTATGTTGATAGTGGTTGTTCAAAACACATGACAGGTGATAACAACATGTTTATTAAATTAATAAAGGAAAGAGATGGATCAGTCTCCTTCAGAAATGATGATTCAACTAAAATCATTGGAAAAGGCACAGTCAGAATTGGAAACAAGAATACCAAGGAAGAAAATGTTCTACTAGTAGAAGATATGAAACATAATCTTCCAAGTGTGAGTCAAATGTGTGACCAAGGTCATAAAGTTACTTTCAATTCACAAAAGTGAGAGATAAGAAAAGAAGGTTCAGGAGAATTGATTGCAACAACTGCAAGAACTCCAAGCAACATATATGTATTAACTGAAATTGGAAATGAAAAGTGTTGTCTAGGAAAGGAATATGAAAGTTGGCTATGGCACAAAATAATGGGTCACATACACTTTGATAACCTTTTCAAAGTTAGCAAAAAGGAAGCAGTTAGAGAAATGCCCTAGATTACGAAACCAACCAACACTTTATGTAAGCATTGTCAACAAGGAAAGAAAATAAAGACCAGGTTTAAATCAAAGGAATGTTCAACGAGAAGACCACTAGAAATTGTGCATACTAATCTAGTTGGACCAACTACAACAAAGGGTTTAAAAGGTGAGAAATAATTTATGTTATTAGTTGATTATTATACAAGAAGGTCTACAAGGAAATGGTTGAAAATTAAATGGATTCAAAAATCAAATGTTTTAGATATGATAATGGAGGAGAGTTCACTTCAAAGGAATTTATGGACTACTGCAGCAGGCATGGAATAAAAAGGAAATTATCCATTGCTAGGACACCTCAACAGAATGGAGTTGTTGAAAGAAAGAACAAGACAGTACAGAAAATCACTCGAACAATGTTAATGGATTCTAAATTGACAGATATCTTTTGGACACATGCAGTGCATACATCAGTTCACATTCAAAAAAGAGTAATGATCAGAAACAACACTGGAAAAACTCCCTACGAGCTATGGAAACGAAGACCAACAAATGTGAAGAACTTCAGAGTATTTGGAAGAAAATGCTACATCAAAAGAGAAGATGGCAGAATGGGAAAGTTTGACTCTCGTGTGGATAAAGGAGTACTTGTTAGTTACTCAAGTACAAGGAAAGAATACAAGTGTTACAATCTAAGGTTGAAGAAAGTTGTGGAAATCATCAATGTAACAATTGATGAAGCAAGTGGACGGGAATTAAAGGAAGAAGAAAATGAATCAATAGAACATCTTTACGAAGAAGAAGCAGAAGATGAAGAAGAAGTAGAAGGGGAATATGAAGAGGATAAGAAAAGAGTAGAAGAGAAAGTTCAGCAAGTACCTCCAAAGACACATAGCAAACGAGTACAAAAGAATCATCCTTTAGATCAGATTATCGTAAACAAGGATGTAGGAGTTGAGACTAGAAGAAGAATTTATTCACCAGAACAAACGCACCTAGCACTCTCATCTACAATTGAACCAAACAATTTTGAAGAGGCCAGCAAGGATGAATTTTGGAATAAGGCCATGGATGAAGAATTTGATCAAATAGAGAAGAATGACACTTGGGAATTGGTTCCAAGACCAAATAATAAGAATGTGATTGGCACAAAGTGGGTATTCATAAACAAATTGAATGAAGATGGACAGGTTATGATGCAGGAGCATCGATCTACTTCAATACGCACGAGCTAATTAGCATGAGTCATGCACATTCAAAGAAGGGAGAGGTGTTTCCCTCTCATTTTTCCTTTGAAAATCTAAAGCGTGATCAAGGAAATTAATGATGACAGGTTGGAAAAGCAAAATTGTGCATTCGCACAAGCTGGAGATAAGGTCGCCATTAATTGGTTGATGGTAGGAGGGATCTGTATCTGATTCGGATCGTATTTCCATCATTGTAATCCGCCCATTAGACAGGCATTTGAAAGGTGATTAGACACCTCTAGCATAGCTTGGAGGGAATCTCTTCAAGCCCCTCTTGTATAAAATCTTGTATTGTTTCCAGTAGAGAAGGCATTGGATGTAGGAGATAGATAGTTGAGGGAGAGTCGAGACTCAGTTGTAGTCTGAACTCATATGTTGTAATGGACATTCCACCATTAATAGAAAGTAATAGTCTTTCCTGTTTGTGAATTTTTTTGTAATGGATGTTTTGTTATGAATGTCATTCGTATGCATTTGAGCTATAGATGTATGTTAGAAATCGTCTGCAGGGATAGAGGTTTAAATTTCTATCTATGAGTGTGTTGGATTAAGTTTGGTTCTCAAGGATAAGTGCAAGGAGTGCGCTACCGATATTTGATACTCTATGTGCTGACGCAAGGAGTGTATATATGAAATCAGTCAATTCAGAAGAGAAGCTATCAGGAGGGCACACTAGTATAATTCACAGACTTGGGAGAAAATTTCAAGGTGGTTGGGTACCTTGGAAAGGAATAATGTGTAGGAGGAAGCACAGAATAGAGTTACTGAACACTCTGCCAGGAGGACATAGAGAAAGTATGAGAGCGTACTCAAGAAACACATTCTGAAGTGTTCGAGTCCTTAAGAGAATCCTAGGGTCGATGAACACTCTGAGGAAGGAAGGATTTGTAAGAGTGCATCAACAAAGGAAAGGAGATGCCTTAAGACTTCCAGGAAGGCTAAGGGAGAAGTCGTCGAAAGGCTTAGTCGAGTGCAAGGAGTGGGCCAAGGAGACTGTAAGTTCAGCTTTCAAGCTCAAGAGGAATGGCATTAAGTTTCCAGAAGGGCATGAGATATTCCATTGAAGGACACGAAGAAAATGGGAACCTTGGAGGTTTTCAAGCTGAGAAAAGTCGTAGAAGAGTTACACAAAACCCTGCAATGAGTGTAGAAGAATATCGGGAATAGTCGAAGTATCGAGAAAAAAATGCGCTAAGTGTGCAATAAGGTCAAGGACTTGTCGAAGTCCAAAAGACAATGAAACAGTCCATCATAGGGAGGATACAGTTGGCAGAAGATTGGGAGATCCGGGAGTTGGAGCTCTGGGAGGTTTGGCAAGAGAAAACAAACATCTTTGCGAAGAGAGGTTTGAATCCAGAACCGTTGGATCTGGAGGGGCCATGTTGAAGCAGTCCGTTGATCCAGAGGAATAAGTACTCCAGGAGATATTAGAGAAGGATATCGAGAGACTCTAGAAGGCCAAAGTCTGAAGATATCACAACCATCGATCGGAAGGAGGAACAAGGACCATTGATCCTCGTGCATTTGAGTTCGTCGATTCAGAGTTCGGGAACACAAGTATTGATTGTTGTGGAAATTGTTGAAGCCCAAAGCGCTTTGTGTGATTGAGCCTCGGGACATAGCTTGAGGACACATGATAGAAAGGGTATGGCACAGAGAGCGAGTGTTGCCTCCAACTTTCTTCAAAGGGAAAAGAAGAGAGTTGTGGGATTGAGAGGACCTGCACTTTGGAGAAAGAAGGACATGTGGAATAATTTGTCGGCTTCCAATAGGGAGCCGAAGAGTCAATATTACTTAGGTGTTAGAAAAATCCTAGACCGGGAGTTCATGCAACCCTGAAGGAGAAGAGAAGGGGGTGGGTTATGCATCAGGTTACAAGGAACAAAGCTAGATTGGTATGTAAATGATACCCACAGGTTGAAGGACTCGACTTTGAAGAGACATTTTCCCTAGTTGCTAGAATGGAAGAAATCTGATTTCTTTTAGCTTTTGCTTGCTCCAAGAATATCAAATTATATCAGATGGACGTAAAATCATATTTTCTGAATGGGGAACTTGAAGAAGAAGTCTACATTGAACAACTAGAAGGATTTCAGTTGTCAGAGAACACAAATTGTGTGTGTAAATTGAAGAAGGCCTTGTATGGTCTAAAACAGGCTCCTAGAGCATGGTACTCTAGACTGGATAAATATCTACAATAGGCAGGGTTCAGAAAAGGAAGTGCAGAAAACAACCTCTACATCAAGATAACTCAAGATAGTATTTTATAAATTGAAGTTTATGTTGATGATATTATTTTTGGAAGCAATGATGATAGGTTAAGCCAGAAATTTGCAAAGGATATGCAAAATGAATTTGAAATGTCATTCCTTGGAGAACTATCCTTATTTCTGGGTCTTCAGATACGTCAAAGCAACCAAGGAATTTTTATTTCTCAAACTAAGTATATTAGAGAAATGCTAAAGAGGTTTGGAATGGAATATTGCAAACCAGTTACCACTCCTATGCAAACCAATTGCAAGTTGAGAAAAGATAATGATTCAACTTCTACACACCAAAGGCAATACAAGTCAATGATTGTCAGCTTACTATATGTGACAACATCTAGACTAGAATTAATGTCAGCATTTGGAAAAGTGGCATGATTTCAGGCAGCACCAAAGGAAACACATGTCATAGCAGTGAAGAGGATTTTCATATATATCAAAGGAAAAAATCAGTTTGGATTATGGTATCCAAAATGAAAGGATCTATCACTTATTTCCTACATAGATGCAGATTGAGCAGGTTTCATTAATGACCGATGAAGCACCAGTGGAGAAATGTTCTACTTGGGTGAGTGTTTAGTATCATGGCTAAGCAAGAAACAATCATCAATATCCTTATCTGCAGCCGAGGTAGAGTATATTGCAACAACAACATGTTGTACATAGGTTCTATGGATGAAAAAAGCTCTGACAGATATACAGGTTGAGTATGATGAGTCCATTCTAATCTATTGTGATAATACAAGCACCATTAGTATCTCAAAGAACCTGGTGATGCACTCCAAGATGAAGAACATTCCAATCAAGTATCACTTTATATGGGAACAGGTTGTAGAGAAGAAAATCAAAGTTGAATATGTGGGCACAAAAGAACAAGTGGTAGACATCTTTACAAAACTGCTTCCATAGGAAGCCTTTCAGTATCCTCGCTAGAGACTTGGAGTAATTTCGACTCCAAAATGAATGATTTTTAATGCATATCTTATATGTCTTATATTTACATGAGGAAGCACCATAAAGAGGACAGTTCAGGTTAGGAGATCAGTTTCAAGAAGAGTTCATTCAGGGAGAGTATCCCCAAGGACAGTTCAGTTAGGGGGAGAAGCCCTGAATAGAAAGATACCTTTTTCATTGATGACAAAGGGGGAAAGATTTATCAGATGCAGAGCACAAAGGCATGGTTCTAGGGGGAGAGATGGTCACAGGGGGAGCATGAGTGATATGACTTCAATATTGCATCAGAGTGTTTCCATCAATGCCAAAGGGGGATATTGTTGATTAATTGGGTTGGTTGTGATTGATGTCAACCCTTGAAGAAAGTCTGGTAGTGAATTCCAACAACACAAAGGTTTGGGTAATGGACCCAAGTTTTTTTGATGGATAATGGTATGAGTTTTGATATATTTGCAGGTAAGACTATTCTAGATGGATAATACATGTCATTTCATTTTCGGTGGTATGTGGAACGTCACATAACTCCTCACAGTTAGATATTTATGGCCATGTGAAGTTGTAGAACCCTCATGAGTCATCTAGAATTGTCAAAAGGTCAAAGTAGTCAAAGTGTTTGCAAAAGAAATTATTTAAATAATAAATTTAATGGAGAACTCCCTAAAATAAGGAAAATGGGATGCTACATGAAATTATAAATAAGAGGCAAGGATCTCTCATTTAATGACACTTGAACCTATTGAATATCATTGAATATCTGTTTTGTGAAAGGTTATGTGGGCAGGTATTATTGATAGAGAAAAGTGCAGCAGAAAAATCGCGGAAAAAAAAGTGCGGCATAAAACATGTGGCAGAGAAATCACGACAGAAAATGTGTGACAGAGAAATCGTGGCAGAAAAAGTGCGACAGAAAAAGTGCAATAGAAAAATCACGGCAGAAAAATCACAGATCAGAGAACTACAAAAAATAAGGTTTCATACCCAAAAGGGATGAAACTTTGGAGATATAGCAGAAGAAAGAACCACCTCAAATTCAAGGTTCAAAAGTGATACGTGGCCAACATGCCACCCAAAAAGGGAACTTCTACACCAAATAAGCCTCTAGACAATCTTACATGGACTCTTGATGAAGGTGAAGAAATGCTTAGGGACATAAATGATTTACAAAAGAAGATTGTAACAAAATATGAACTACAAGAGATTATGGATTCAACGGAAGCTAAGTTTGAGGAAATAAATACTAAGATGGATGGTTTAGAAGGGAAGATCATGGAAGGATTGAAAAACTTCCTAATAGAGAGGACACCCGAAACTGAAAATGTATGCCATGAAATTCATGATGAGGACACAAGGAAGGTGAATCAAAAATGGAGAAACTCTAACTTTGGGTTGAAGACCAACCACGTTCCTAAGATCGATATGAGTAAGTTTTATGGCAAGGACCCAATCACATGGATACTTCATATGGAGCAATTCTTTGATCTACATAATGTGCAACATGCACAAAAGGTACAAATTGCTTCTTTATATTTAGAACCCAATCAATTTGTATGGTATCGATGGCTTTGTTATCGCAAATCACTCGTCACTTGGACAATTTTCATGGAAGAAATGATATCACACTATGAGGATACAAGGAGCAATACCTTATTTAGCCAATTGATAAATCTCAAGAAAAAGGGTTCAGTTACAGACCACATTGAGAACTTCCAAAGATTGAATATAAAGGTAACATATATTCTAGATGAGCACTTGATTGATGTATTCATAGGAACTTTAAAGGATAACATTCAACATGAGGTTCGCCTTTGGGAACCCAAATCATTGGACAATGCATTTAGGGTGGAAAGAAATGTTGAAAGTAAAAATATGGCTATGTCTACTAGAAGGACCAATCCTAACATCTATAGAGAGAATAATCCTCCTTCTTCTAAAACACCTCAACCTACAAGGTTGACACCTCAACAATTAGAGAAACGAAAAGAAAAAGGTTTATGCTTTAATTGTGACATCAAGTATAGTAAGGGACATAAGTGTGGTGAGAAGAAATTATTCTACATAGATTGTGAAGAGGAAGACGAAGAAGAACAAGAACAAGAACCATCTCAAGATGAAAATGTAGAAGCAATTTCGTCTGAAGAGTTGACTCCCACGATATCATGTAATGCATTGATTGAAATTATCACTCCTCAAACCCTCAAGATCGAAGGATAGATCAAAAATAAAAAGGTAATAGTCCTAATTGATTTTGGAAGTACTGATAATTTCATTCACTATAAATTAGCCAAAGCTCTCAATTGCTTTGTATATCCAGTGCCAGAGTTTCAAGTAATGATTGCAGATGGAGGAACTATCGATTTCTCAGGAAAATGAAATAAGATCAATCTTACTATGGGGGAATATGTAATGAATAGTCCAATTATTTCTATACCCATGGGTGATGCTGACGTTGTACCATGAATCCAATGGTTACAATCATTAGGAACAATGGATTTTAATTTTCAAGAACTTTTCATGAGATTTTCATTGGAAGGAAACAAAATTGAGTTAAGAGGTATCACAGGGAAACTCGGTAAGGTGATAATCTCTAATGGCATGAAAAAATTATTGAAAAAGGGGCATCAAGGTGTTATTTCACAACTATGCTCACTAGATGTTCAAACATAGAATCCATCTATTCCTCAACATCTTCAAGGGATCATTGATAAGCATTCCAAAGCATTTGAAGATATTCCCAAAGTTCTTCCATCCACTTGAAATCATGATCATGATATTCACCTAATTCCTGGGAGTGTTTCTCCTAACATCAGGCCATACAGATACCCTTATGCCCAGAAGAGTGAAATTGAGCGCATGGTTGAAGAAATTTTAGAGGTTGGCATTATTAGACCTAGACAAAGTTCTTACTCTCCACCGATGGTAATGGTATTCAAGAAAGATGATGCATGGCGTATGTGTCCAAATTATAGAGAGCTCAACAAGATCACTATTAAATATAAGTTTCCCATTCCCATCATTGATGAATTGTTAGATGAACTACATGGAGCAATATATTTCACAAATTTGGATCTCTGTTCAGGGTATCATCAGATTAGAATGAATGAAGAAGATATCCCAAAAACAACATTATGAACTCATGAAGGCCATTATGAATTTTTGGTCATGCCTTTTGGCCTTACAAATGCACCTTCCACATTCCAAGGGTTGACGAATTCCATTTTCAATCCCTTCCTTCAAAAATTTGTGTTAGTATTTTTTAATGATATACTAATCTATAGCAAGTCTTGGGAGGATCATGTGCGACATGTTGACAAGGTGCTACAACTACTAAAGGAAAAACAACTATATGCCAAACCATCCAAATGTTTCTTTGGAGTGAAGGAGGTAGAGTATTTGGGTCATATTGTATCTCATGAAGGTGTCAAGGTAGACCCTAACAAGATTAAGGCCATGATGGAGTGGTCGATTCCCAAAACATTGAATAATNGAGGATCATGTGCGACATGTTGACAAGGTGCTACAACTACTAAAGGAAAAACAACTATATGCCAAACCATCCAAATGTTTCTTTGGAGTGAAGGAGGTAGAGTATTTGGGTCATATTGTATCTCATGAAGGTGTCAAGGTAGACCCTAACAAGATTAAGGCCATGATGGACTGGTCGATTCCCAAAACATTGAATAATATTAGAGTATTTTTGGGTTTGACAGGTTAGTACCGCAAGTTTGTTCGGCACTATGGAATAATAGTAGCAGCTTTAATGGCACTAACTAAGAAGGATGCATTTTCATGAACTCCAGAGGCAACTAAAGATTTTGAATAAGTTAAAGATGTGATGTGCAAAGCTCCTATCTTGACCACTCCAGACTTCACAAAAACCTTTATTGTGGATTGTGATGCCTTGGGAAATGGAATTGGTGATGTCCTAATGCAAGAAGGAAGGCCCCTAGATTTTGAAAGTCAACCACTCAAGGGAAAGGACTTACACAAACCCATTTATGAGAAGGAAATGATGGAAATACTACATGCATTGAAGAAATGGTGTCCTTACCTAATAGGTAGGCACTTTAAGGTCAAAAAAGATCATGATAGTCTTAAATACTTCTTGGAACGAATACTAGCTTCAGAACAACAACAAAAATGGGTAACCAAGATATTGGGTTATGACTTTGAAATCGTCTTAAAAAAAGGGAAGTAAAATGTTGTGGCAGATGCACTCTCAAGAAAGGATGAATATGTTGAGGCCTTTCTCTATGCTATCTCGATCATCCAACTTGATTGGATAATATAAACAAGGGATGAATGGAAGAATGGAAAAAAAGTGTGGACTCTCATTCAAAGGTTGCAGCAGAATTCCAGTACATCATATACATTTACATGGAAAAATGATTCACTATGGTACAAAGATCGCTTATATTTATGTAAGAAATCCCAACTCAAACAAAAGGTACTATTGGAATTGCACACCTCTCCAATAGGAGGGCACTCGGGATTTTTGAAAACCTACCATAGGGTCAAGAAGGAGATTTTTTGGGATGGCCTTAAAACTAATGTTCAAAGGTTTGTGGAAGAATTTTTGGTTTGCCAACAAAAAAGGTAGAAACAATTAAGACCCCAGGTCTTTTACAACCATTATCCATCCCAAGTCAACGCTGGGAGGAGGTTTCCATGGATTTCATCACAGGGTTACCGAAGTCTGAAGGAAAGAGTGTCATCATGGTGACTATTGATAGACTGACCAAGTACACACACTTTTGTGCACTTTCTCATACCTTCAAAGCCAGTACAGTTTCCACCACATTCATGTATACAATTAAAAATCTACATGGCAGCCCAAAGATTATTGTAAGTGATAGAGATCCAATATTCACTAGAAATTTTTGGACATAATTATTTTCTTGTTTGGGTACTCAATTGGCTCATATCTCATCCTATCATCCTCATTCTTATGGAAAAACTGAGATAGTGAACAAATGTTTGGGAGGTTTCCTTCGTTGCTTTGTCTCTGATAAACAAAGACAATGGTTCAAATGGTTACCCTTGGCAGAATGGTGGTATAACACTTCCTTTCATACTGCAACAATAATGACACCATTTATGGCACTCTGTGGATACCTCCCTCCTTCCATCACTTCTTTTGTAAAAGAAAAATCTAATGTTCAAGTAGTGGAAGGTCACATCGAGCATCAACAACAAGTTCTCAAAATATTAAAGGACAACCTGACCATGGCACAAAATCGCATGAAACAACAAGCAGATCAATGTTGTAGTGAAAGAAGTTGAAGTAGGGGATTGGGTGTTTTTAAGACTATAACCATACAAGCAAATGTTCCTCAAGAAATCCAAGAAGGATAATAAATTATCATCAAAGTACTGTGTCCCTTATAAGGTGTTGCAAAAGATTGGTACTATGGAATACAAATTGGAGTTGCCTGGATCTTCACGAGTACACCCAATTTTCCATGTTTCATGTTTAAATAAGGTTATAGGTGATAAGATCTCGATTCAAACTATATTGCTAGAACTTGACGAGGAAGGAAAAATCATATTGGAGCCGGAAGCCATCACTGCCACAAGAATTCTACAGCTGAGGAATAGATTCATTTTAGAGTATCTCATTAAATGGAGGAAACTACCAGCTAAAGATTCCACTTGGGAAGATGAGAGTTTTATACAGAAGCATCCAGAGTTACTCAAGCATTGCAGACAACACTTGTCTCAAGCGGAGGGTCATGTTAAGCCCTAAATACTATCTCATTACCCCTTAATTGGGGCATATTACATTAGTAGTTTTATTTTATTTATGTCGGCTTTATTCCATTAGTTGTAATTATACCTCCTAGTCTCCTATATATACCAAGGAGACATTTTCATTTGGAATCATCTTGTAATTGTACATTTATGTGGGCATAAGGAGGTTTCCCCCTCGAAGAGGCTTATTATCTGAATTTATCTCTTTTTCAAGGCGTTGAGTACTTATTCTGAGGTTTTTCTACGCTATATTGATATTTGGTTCTTAACAAGCAGAAAAAAGTGTGACAGAAAAATCGTGGAAGAAAAATCACGGCATCAACATGGTTGGGGTCTATTTATGAGAGATATGACAAATCTTGTTTGAGGTATTTTTTGTGAGCTAGGGTTTAGCTCTTGAGATGGTATTGGATGTTGAGTATTGCTGCATATATCAGATTTGTTGAGGGATACAATTGGTATTTTGTTGTTGGTAGTTGGCATATGTGTATTGGTCTCTTGGTTGTGATGTGTTGCTAAAGTTGTTGGTTTATCTTGAAGCTACATAACAGTTAGGTTGTAGCACATGGTTTGATGTAAGGATTTATGGTATCTAGTTTATGGATAGAGTGATGAATTTTTTATGGTTATATTGGTGTATGTATTTGGTATATGGTTGAGGTACATGTTGGGTACATGGTTGAGACAAGTAGTTGATGAGTGGGCACATACATGAGGTGTATAGTTGATGATGTTGGTACATCTTGATGAGTCATAGTTGATGTGGAGTTGATGCATGGTACATGTTGGTTTAGGTTATAGTTGTTTGAATCCTTCATTGCATAAGATACAATGTTTCCTCATAGCAGAGAGAGATGGATTAATAACCAAATGATAAAGGTGGATATTTGGAAATAATTCCTTGAGGATCCAACACAGACGAAAATTTGGAATAAAGGTTTGCTCATTGTAACATTTAAAAAGAAATGACAAGATATTTTGTTTATGCTTCAAAAATATGTGACTTGTGAATGAAGATATGGGCTCGTGTTTTACTATCACCTTATATTAATCATGCATTTTATCAAAGGGAATGAATTATATATGTCATTGTACTTGTCAAACAATCTAAATAACATGGCATTGACCATATAAAGTAGCCCTAGGAGTTTGGATACGAGTCTATTTGATTTTAGGATGGTTAAAATATTATTTTGAAACCAAATTGTAGGAACAAAATGATAATTGGGAACAATTTCTTGTAAGAAATCATTTTTTAGAGGAACATTCACAACAAGAAGTCAAAGGATAGAAACATAGGGGTGCCAAACTTAGGGTTTCTAATTCAGATCCGAAAGTTTCCAAATTGAAAATCTTGGAAATGGAGCCCATAATTCCCAAATTGAAGAGTGGAGAGCCATAAGAAAAGGAAAATGAGAATGTAGATCGAGAGAAGAATAAAGAACCAAATCCTAAAACAAAAAAGAAGAAGAAAAATTAAATATAGAGGATAGAGAAGAAGTTCATGGTTTCATATCCTGAACCAAGAATATCTAGAGGGCTACCCTGATGCAAAACAAGAGAGAAAATTGACAGACTCGAGACCATAGGTTTGAAGCCATAAAATGGTATACTCACAACAGACCAAGAATAATCAGGAACATAAAAATAAATATAAAGTTTAATATGGAAAAAATAAAGATACATGCATCACCTTCTTGGTTGAATATTTTGATAGATGCTACAAATAAAATATAAGAGAAAAGGGTCAATAATTTTGAATTTTTGATTGAGGGAAATTAATTTTTTGGAGGAGTAGAGTAATGTTTTGGTTGTATGAGGGCATGCAACATATTCCATGTGCGGAGATGTTGGGTCATCAAATCATACTCTTTTTTTCACCTTTTTATCATAAATTTCCTTCCAAAACCAATACTTATGAACCAATATACACTCTATTTTACCATTTTTCCCATGATTATCCTTCTTAGCTACAAAATTTGTATATTGAATAATATTCAAGAAAAATTTTTCATTATAAGAATATTTCTATTATTCCTTATGCAATTTGGTTTAACTAGTCATTACTTTGAATGAGTCATTACAGAATCTTTGATTTTGTAGCAACTCAAATATATTTTTGTAGCTGCCAAGTTGTTTTTGTAGAGGAATTTTTATTCTACATGGTTGTGCATAATCATGGTCAGGATCACAACTTAGAGAATATGCCAAATCAACACCAGATTCTCATCGAACTATCATCCTAAGTCGAGATTCCTCCAATTCAATGCAGGAGTAGAGTAAAAGTTGTGGTAAACTCATGAACAAACAATATACTTTGTAAGTTGGATCCACACCAAATCAACACAAGGTGAAAATAATATTGAATGAGATAAATTCATGCAACATGTCATCAATTTCTCCATGTGTGCATTAAAGTTCATTTCATACAACCATGAATATTCCAAATCTGAATTTCAAACCCGTGCGATAATATCAAAGTTAGTTTTGTGGTATCAATTGTGAGCATATGAAGGAAAATCTAAAAAATCGCAGACATTGAAATATCTGGGTGATATGGACAATTCTATACAATGAATTTTGTTAGGTATGTTGTTGCAACCAATTTGAGGATCCATGGGTTGATGATCTATACGATCTTGTTTGTAATGTATAAACATTGGTTATGAGAACCTTCATGGGGACATACATGATGATATAAAACTGTTGTAAACTCATATTTCTATTATGAATTAGTACAAAGGATTTATGGTTACTATTCCATTGTATGAATCGTGTGTTTTAAGTTTATAAGTTCAATTTTATAAGTTTTCTCTTAGGAGCATTCATCAATTTCTCCATGTGTGCATTAAAGTTCATTTCATACAACCATGAATATTCCAAATCTGAATTTCAAACCCGTGCGATAATATCAAAGGAAGTTTTGTGGTACCAATTGTGAGCATATGAAGGAAAATCTAAAAAATCGGGGATGTTGAAATATCTGGGTGATATGGACAATTCTATACAATGAATTTTGTCGGGTATGTTGTTGCAACCAATTTGAGGATCCATGGGTTGATGATCTATACGATCTTGTTTGTAATGTATAAACATTGGTTATGAGAACCTTCATGGGGACATATATGATGATATAAAACTGTTGTAAACTCATATTTCTATTATGAAATAGTACAAAGGATTTATGGTTACTATTCCATTGTATGAGTCATGTGTTTTAAGTTTATAAGTTTTCTCTTAGGAGCATTCACTGAGCCATGACAGTCGCTGAGGAGGAGTGCATTGCTCATTTATTTTTATGTTTGTATTGTTTTATCATTCAGTTGTGTGGTTTATATTTTCTGTTCTTTTGTTTATTGCAATTGATTTATTTATGTTTGCAACATAGGAAGACTACTATACAACAACCATTAATTGAATAAAAGATTTGTATTTCAGTGATAGGACCTCTCATTATTTTAATGATTGAAATATTGTGATTGGTTTATCATTAATAATTCAGTAGGTTGATGGCCTCAAGTGATTATAATCATACATGTGCTTTTATTATATATGTTTCTTTATCATTAGTGATTACTCTGTTTTTTATGTAATTGAACAAAAATTGTGTTTCTGCAGCTAAACAACAAACAATTTTCCTTTTGCATAGTAACCATTTAGAGATAGTTTAAAAGATAAGGCTTGCATATATTTTGAATGCACCTTTTTGGTTTGCGAACCCCCGGTTTATTATTTAATGTATAATATTTCACCTAGTTGAACTGATTGATAGTCCCAAAAGGGTGAGAGCCCCCGAAAAAAAGATAGTGGGTTTTGCATCTATTTTAGTGGTTTTTTCGCACATAGTTTTTGTCTATGGTTTTATAATTTTGATTAAGGAATTAGGGTTTTTTACTAATCTGAGTCAATGGAATAGGGGTTTTGGATGTCATGGGATCCTATGTATATGGTATTGTAAACAATGAATATGATGTGATGAATAAGAATTAGAGGTGCAACTCTAAGTAGGTTGCTACTTTTCCCGGTTTGGATTTCTAGGGTAAAATCTCTGTGTAATGTAGGTATGTTCCATCGTATCTTTCCTATTTTAAGGAAGGATCCATTTACAGTAATTAATTGTATCATTTAAAAATCTATATTTGGTATCAGAGTGATTATTTTATATAGGATGATGCCTTTGTGGTTAGAGGTTTGGCTAGGGTTTAGGATAAACCTTGTTATAGTGGGAGTTCTGCCGTATTGATTATTTCCATGAAAATAAATGGCAAGTAGTTCAAAAATAGAGATCCATAAATTATATGGGAAATTTTTTGAGTTGTGGAAGCTCAATGTGGAATATCTGTTGGTGGAAAAGTATCAATGGATCATTGTGGATCTAGGTACTGCACCTATAGGAATGTCAAAATAATATTGGGAAAAGTTAGATTAGAAGGAGAACAACACAATCCGGTTGTGTCTATCATATTTAGTATTATTGAATGTGTTAGGGGAAGCTATAGCCAAGGAATTGTTTCAATCAACCGGTCCTGCACTTTGTTAATTGTTTCTTCATATTTTTTAGGAGGACCTCACACCAGTTAAAAACTTTGGGATCCTTGCACTCGATAGCGTACTGAAAATGGCTCTGCAAAGACATGTGAGTTGTCACACTCCCTACCACACATGTAATGGTCCTAAAAGATAAGTCTTGATCATCCTTTATCGCAACCTTGCCACTATGTTTCTCTGTACCAGTTGCGCAATGGTGTGCTACATAATAATCCATTGGTTCACCTCCTCCTTTTCTTCCTGATAGTGACACTCGAGATCCACAATGAGATAATCCAGTCAAGAAGTAAATGTCATCAATATCTAGAGTGAGTTTATGTACCCCGACATGAAAATATTGTTCTTTTACATCCGACATTTGGACTAAGTGCTCCAATATAATTAGTTGGGCTCTCATCCCCCGCACTTTGAAGAACTTCAGCAAGCCACACTCTCAGAGTGCCATGAAAGTGGTGGGATCATTCCATGCAATGTAACCTTCCTCTTCATTCTATCTTTATCACTGTTTGAGCATGATGAACTATGGAAAATCTACCAAACCACCATTAAAGATGAATTAGTTCATCAAAAAACCAAAATTGGGGTTTTCCCTAGTTCTTTCGCTGTTTTTATTTTTTGAGTTGCGGTCATTGCAGGGGCCAAGTTCACCACAGTGCGACGTCATCACACCCTAGAAATGCAACCCTTGCAATGATCCCTGATCATCGCAGTTCCTGATATGGAGAGCCTATGACGATCTCAAGGTGCTCTATCCCTTGAAAATTCGCCCATAAACTCAAAATTTAACCATTAAAACTAAAAAGATTTTCTATAGAAAGAGAGAGGGGAGGAAGAGAACCTACTTCACGGAAAAAACTAAAGAAATTGTCCACAGGGTGCTCCAGAATCATCACTTGAAGATCGTAGGAAAATGAGGGTTTTGGGCACTAGTTTGGTGAAAATATAAATGAAATGGTAAAATGAACTTGTTTCAACCTATTGAACTTACTTTTACCATTCTAACGTAAAATTAAATTATTTTTTAATATTTTTCACCTATGTTAAAAACCTAATGAACTTTTCAAAGTGTCAATATTGCAGGATAGAGGTCTGGCGGATGGAATTTTGATATGGATCACCCCTTTTTGGTCGTTTTTGCGTGTTTTTTCAAACTCATATGATGTATATATGCTTTTAGGTTTTTTTAGTAAAAAAATCGAGCATGGTATTTATTATTTCTCACACTCATAAAACTATGAGAATGTAATTGAGTAAACTTTTATCACTTTTTTCGGACTCATAATGGCAATAAGAAAAAGGAACCCGCCTAGAGTCCCCTTTAAGCTCTTTTCAAACTCCCTAAACATGAAAATATATCCGAGCGACCTTGTTCTTTTCATGCTCGTAAAAGTATTTGAATAAAATGTTTGATGGGCGGTATATTATCTCTTTTTCGGTCTCGTCAGACTAATTTACAAAAAATGACATTTTGGATTTTTCTTCAAGTGTTTTTTAGACTCTCTAAACATGAAAAACCCCTGAGTTTTATTTCTTTGGACTCGTAAAAAAAGCATCTAAAGGCCCATATGGGACTGAACCACTCCTTCCTAGGGTTTGTTAAACATACTCCAAGGGAATCATCTGAAGGATGCGCTTACATTTCAAGCATATGTTATCCTCCTCAAGCTTGTGTAAAAAAAAAGAGGTACTCGCCAGAAATGGTGGGGAAAAATTGGGAAGAAATCTATATCTGTATCTATGCTAGTGGCAGTAAGTCACTCTTGAACATGACACCCCTCTTCATTATTGTATGTAGGTTGGGAAATCCATTTGTCTCTCGTTTGATCATCCACAAGTCTGCATGGTGGATCCTCCTTGAGTCAATGTTGCCAAGACAATTTTTCATGTTTTTCATATGCTCAAGAGAAGTTCAACCTAAACAATCCTTCTATCGAGTCGACCATATGTAGTCCTCAAACTCTTACCATGTCGGTCTTCCCTGAGTCAGTTCTGAATCACTTTATACTCTGGTATACTTCAATTCTGTTACATATTTCGTGTTATTGATGGGGGATACATTAAGGACCTCATGTGACGAGTATTTTCCTGTCAACTTCAACTCATTATTCGAGAATTAGACTTATAAATCATTTAGTACCTTGGAACCTACATGCCTCAATGGAAGGTTTCCTCGTTTTCAACATTGGGTTCACATCATTGGCCCCTGATTGAAAATTTTCATCGAGTGTTCGAATTCAGATCATTAATTCACATTTGTTGGATTGTACTAGAGTACCTTAGAGGTCATTAACATAAATGGTGATTTACCTCACACTTGTTAATGGTATCCATTAATGACTGGTGATCAAGTGGTTTCTACCATGTTCGACTTTGAAACCTGTAATCACATGGATAGATTTGTACTTCAAGATGATGGAAATGAATACCTTAGAGACTGCCACATAGGTCCAGGTTGTGATGGAGTATTCATAAGTCTGTATTGATACATAGATCCACTGTGTATTTTTCGTGGCTATGTCCAAATTTCAATCGTTATAGCATAGATCCAAAGTGTATTTCTTGTGGCTATGGTGAATCATGGTGGCATGGATCTACAGTGTATGATTGGTGGCCATGAATCACTTGAAACTTATACATAGAGTCACTTGTAGTCTAAGTATGGGAATGCCTACCTCAGTAAATGGTATATTGTTATACAGATTCTTGATTGTTTGTAGGTTTTCGACCGATGTGCTCCTTGTTCTCAACACACACATTATACAAAGTATTTAAGTTGTCGTGTGTTCCAAATTCATACTTTGGGGGGAATTCTCTTACACATTATTTTGGTCATCCCGATGATAACTGATAATATGTGTATTGCTTACTTCTTTGTTCCCTGAAGCTGCTGAAGAAATAAGACTTTCTCCCTGGGAAACATAATCATATCTCCTTTCTTAAAAACCTACCAAAGTAGATCGCCACACCTTGACTTATGTTAACAGTGTGATGATGCTTGATCATCGCATGATGCACTACAGTGGAATTCGATGTCGTTGTAGGTTGTTGTATTTAGGGTGCGACGATGATCAAACAAAGGAAAAAGGTGAAATTATCGAAGGTTCTAGAATGGAATCTCTAGAAGGATGAGGTGGCCTCCGATCGTTTTGGATCTCAGTCGCTTCTCTGATTTAGTGGGATCATCCTAATATCTTCATCCATCCCTCTTCACTCTATATAAACAGGGATCTCTCATGGGAAAGGCTAGGCTGGCTTATGCATGAAGAATTCTACTAAAGATTGTACTTGTGATAACTTTTCTTTAGCTTTCCAAGTCAGGTTGTGAATAATATTCATCCAAAGAATTGGAACAAAGGTGTGTGTGTTGAAGCAAAGGGCCATTGGAAGGGACCTTGAAACATCAAGGTATATGTTTTATTCTCCACTTTCATCAATAATGCAGTGACACATTTCTTCCCTATAAAAGTATCTATATTTTTATTGTATAAATCGTTGATCTTATGCATAGGTTTCATTGGAATATATATATCATTGGTATATCTCTTTGTTGGTTTGTGCTTCTTAACAAGTTCAACCTCCCATAAATCCAAGGATAGAGAAAGGAAGACACTAGTGAGGATCAAATGACGTTTAAACGATATGTCATTTATCCCTCATTTGAACTATTTTACATTACAATGAAATATAAGGAGAATCTTGTATTCTTCTATGTTTTTTTCTAATTTCTTGTTGAAGTTAGGGATATTTGTTTGTGTCTGCACTTACCGATTTTTTCAATAAGAAAATTGGAGACCATACTGGGGATCATCCTCTTTTGGTCTTTACTTCCTTTTTTCTTTTGTCTTGCCTACTTTTTCTTTATTTTCCATTCTCTAAGTCATTGGGTGATCCATGCGATGGGTGTTCTATATGCACTAAAAACCCTCAATTAAATTGTCAATCTGGGGTAAGTAAACTTAGAGTTGTAGAAAAATATATGCCAAAGGTAGAAGGGATGGTAGTAGTATAGTCTAACTAAGGAAGTGGCTATATAAGGGATAATCTATTGAAGAAAACCTATCTAATGAGAAAACCCTAATAAGAAAATTTAAACTATGTAACCTAAGTACTTTTGGGCCAAGGATCGATGGATAGTTCTAAGAAGACAAGCAAAAACCCTATGTAAAGCAAACTAGTTCATAACAATAAGCAAAAACAACTATTCAGCATAACAAGAAGCAAATAATAAAAGAAAACTACTTTAACTTGCCAACCTACATTCAATGAGCAACTACCTTATGAAATAAAGTAAATAAACAATCAAGCAACTATTATATTAACGAAAATAAATAAGTAAGTAAAGACAACTAACTAACCTATTAAAGAAAATAGACAAGTAAGAAAAACAACTAGCCAACCTATTAAAGAAAATAGACAACTAACTACTCTAAGATAACTTCTACTGCAAGTAATCAAATTAAAAATTCTCATTGAACAACTATCTAGCCTAAGAGGCAAGTGAACTAGATTCTTAATTCAAAACTATTTCTAATTCATGAAATGAAATCTATTTAATTGAAAGCAAAAAGAACTAACAACTAACCTTTAATCTATGATAAGCAAACAGTTCTCTCACCTATCAAAGCAAAATACTATCTATCCTACAACAGCAATAAAACTATTTTCTAAGCTATGAAAGAAAGAAACTATCTCTTCTGATCTACAAAATCAAGAAACTATATTTTTTTATCTATGAAAACAGGAAAACTATTCTTTTAACCTATGACAATTCAAATATAATTCTAGTGGTTGTGTGAATGTCTCCGGTTTCGTATGATATGTCGATGGCACTTGACAAAAATGGATAATTCAAGTGGTATAATCTCAACATTGATCTCAATAGTAAAGTGAAACGTATGGATTAAACAATCCAATGAGAATTTAGCCATGACATAAAACAATAGTCAATTACCCTACATATTCATTTATTAACCATGAACAATATAACGAGATCCTGATTATACTTCTACACTATGTAAGAAAAATTCATACTTAAACTCAATCATTAACTAAGAAATACAATTTCAATCTAATTCTAGGAAGGAAATTACATAAAATGAAACTATGTTATATCTATTCTAACAATTCAAACTACAATAAGAAAAATGCTTAAGAACGGAAATTAAGACATGACATTAAAAATTAAACTACCAAATGTATTAGCCAACAACTAAGTAAGCAAGATCTATATAAAAATGAAATAAGAAATCTATCATTAAAAATTGAAATTAACTCTATCCATCCATCAAATCCTTGTCAAGAAAAACCCAAATTAAAGCTCTGTTCTATTCTATTTAAAACTCTATTTTAAATTTGATTCTAAAATCATAAATAAAGACATAATATAATATGTAATTTTACATGGGGTTAGTATAGGGATTTGCAAATCCATTCCTAACTACAATATCAATGCATGCTAACACAATTCGTCATACTAACGTGCAAAAGAGAATCAAAGCAATTAAACTATAACAAAAAACTAATCAACACAATAAAAATGCATGTACAGGAAATGAAGAGAACAACTAAACTATAAAATGAATAAACAAACTAAAGAACAGTTACCAAACCGCTGGTGCCCCCCCCAACAAGTCGTGGTCACTTTCTAAAAGAACACCACAAACTCAACAATTTGAATTCACCATGAAAACTCAAAAACACAGTTCTTATATAATCTGGCAATGTAAAATAGCAAAACAGAGTAAAATGGTATTTTTATATATCACACTGATGCTTCTATTGCTTAACAGTTATCTGACCACCTCGGTGGTATTTATAATGTTTACATACCAAGTGTTCCACCACAGGAGGGTCGGACCACTTCTACATTTGGCAATTTTCATTAAATGATGCCCTAACTGCTAAAACAAAGCGAGCCAATAATCGCCCTATGGAAAAACTAAAACTGAGTTGTTGGTAGTTCAGTAGTTGGAGGGGGCAAGCATGAACAAAACTCACGTTCCTTATTCACCCATCACTGGCCGTCGATACCATAACCACCAAGTCGCCCTCCATTTTTGTGCAAGACGCAATGTCGGATCGGGTACTGGAACAAGTGTTGGAAGGAGTGCCAGACTGAGTGTCGAAAGAAGAAACATGGTGTGTTTTCACCTTGTAACACCAAAAAATGTGAATTGGATCCTTGGAAGCATAAAAACATGATGAATTATACTCAATATATTCATTAAACATGAATCATACATACCTAGTGTCAATCATATCATTTTAGCATAAAATTCTTCAAAAATCTCTTTCAAAACGTGAAAGACACATATGTACATTCGACAAAAAGTGTCTAATAACTGTCATAAATTGATCATATATCGGGCCCAACATTACCCCAACACTTACAATTTTGCAGGTCCCACTACAAACAAAAAAAGGTTACCCCTCGTGACTAGGCTTGCTGAGGAGGATCAGCTTTGGAAGCTTCTCCTTCTTGCTGTGAAGACTTAGCCTTGTGCCTCTTGTGTTGATTCAGTTGTGCTCTGAGGTTGCGGCTAGATTTGGTCATCTCATCGACCAACCGTTGAAGGGAGTTAACTTTTTCCTAAGGGACTGCATTATCATGATGAAGGTGTGTGTCTGTTGTCTTCCTCTCTTCCAATTGTTGGAGAAGCTGATGGTTTTCTTTTTGTAGCTTCTCTAAGGTTGGGGAAGAANCCCTCGTGACTAGGCTTGCTGAGGAGGATCAGCTTTGGAAGCTTCTCCTTCTTGCTGTGAAGACTTAGCCTTGTGCCTCTTGTGTTGATTCAGTTGTGCTCTGAGGTTGCAGCTAGATTTGGTCATCTCATCGACCAACCGTTGAAGGGAGTTAACTTTTTCCTAAGGGACTGCATTATCATGATGAAGGTGTGTGTCTGTTGTCTTCCTCTCTTCCAATTGTTGGAGAAGCTGATGGTTTTCTTTTTGTAGCTTCTCTAAGGTTGGGGAAGAATCGGTGATCTCTAAGGAAGGCTTAGATCCTTTGAGGGATGTGGACAATCTAACAGTTTTAGGATCTAGAGTAGGAATGGGTGAAGTAGGAGTGATGGGGGATTGGTAAGGAGAGGTAGGCTCTGATTTTGTCTTCCTTAGTGGCTCTAATCCATGCGTAGATGTAATGTCCGAATTTAATTTAACATCTAGTAATTCTACAACAAGACAGTAACTTATACTAGGTTTATAAAAGTTCAATAATTCCAAAATATTTTAACACGTACGCATGTAAATTTAACAATGAATAATAAATTTAATAACAGATTAAAAACAATTGCAAAATTTTTAAATACCTGAACTTGATGCTAATAACACTCCGTTTGTCCAAATGCCTTCTTGACCGTTTTTGCACTATAAAACACTGCCCAAAACCTAGTTCCTCCCTGCCAACTAGGTAACTTCCTAGCTCCAGGATATCATATGGATATCCTGGCCCCCGTGCCCAAAACCTCCAGCAACCCCGGTGCTTGACTGATACAATCCCACCCCAAAATTTCCCTTCTCTCTGCAAATCCCCGAGCTGCCAAAATCCATCCCCAACCTCCCATAGAATGACCTCCCGTCAACCTCCTTCCCCTCCATATTCCTCCTTCACCAACTCCCCTGCCTCATTTACTCCCTACCTAACCCATTTATTACCTTCTTATCCTTTCTCGTTAATGCCCCTTATCCCCTTTATTTAATATCTTATCTCTTGTAGTTAATATGTTATCCCTTTTTGGGTACGTAACTTAATTTAATAATATAATTTATTATCCTCCTTTTATTTATTTACCTTATTAATTAATGAGTTAATTAATACTTAAATTAATCATTGAAAATCATGAATAACTAATTAATAATAATTAATTAGTTAATGTTATTTTAAGAAATAATTATGGTTTAGCTAATCTTTTAGGACAGTTATATTATTAAATTAATTATAATTAATAAGCATATACACCTATTTAAGCAGGGTCGTTATAGTAGAAACTTCCCTAAGTTTCTTCTAAGGGCTCTCAAGGTCGGAGGACACTTGGATAGGATCCGAAGCAGGCATGGGTTTTTCATAAGGTTTAGTTCTTGTGCTCCAGGTACTCTTTCCAAAGGGTCCTTTACCAAATCAATTGTCTCCCCTCCTATTTCTGGGAATGATGGGAAAGTCTTGTTGAATTACTTCTTGGATCTTTTTAGGTGTAGGATCAAGAGAGATTTAAGGCATTGGGGGGTTAACAATAGGCTTCTTTTGGTCTTTTCTCTTGGTCTTTTTACTCGATGAAGAAGTAGGGATATCAACAAACTTTTTTTATTGTTCCAACAAAGAGAGGGTTTGTGCAAGGGGGTTTGGAGTTCTTGAGCAGCGAGGCTTGGATGGAGAGATAGTTCTTAGGCTAAGTGTCTTTTTCTGGTCTTAACTCTCAAGTGAGGGTTTTCAAATTGGTAGATAAAGGCATCCCAAGTTTTCCCCTGTTTCCCTAGTTCGGCTAGAACAAGGAGTTTGATCAATCCATGGTGAAAAAGACTATTGTGGGGGTTAGTGACATTCTTCCTCACTTGAGAGGACATCTTCTCCAAGATTTTGAGAAAATAAAAAAGGAACTTCAAAGGTTCGTTGAACAGAAAATGAGCCAGCAATCTAAAATGAAAAGCTTTGAAAGTGGAGTATCTACTTTCGCAGGTAATCAACCTTGTGATGAAAATGAGGGGGTTGATAAATTCCACCTTTATCCACTCCCTCACATATCCTTTTTCTCCTGAATTGTTCTTGAATTCGTGCTTAAACACTCGGTTATAACTTGAGTGCAGCAATTGGTGGTTTTTGAACCATCTATCTTCCATTCTTGGGAGCTTTGTAGCTGCAGTAATGGAATCTTATGATACTTCAAAGGTAAGATACCCCACATGTGTTGTCTTCCCATCGAAACCGAGGGAGAATTGCATGGAGAGGCCATCATCGTGGCCCTGCAAGTTTGACAAAAATGGCCCCCAACCTACGTGCAAAAACACCTCCCTGCACTATGCAAATTCGGGAATGGAAAACAGGTCAGCATAGGAAGAGGGTTAATACCTCCTAGGCATTGTGGTAGAGGTGAAATTCACCAGGAAAGGGTGTGATCAAGCCAAGATATGGCACGAATTGGGCACGGGCTAAATGTGTTTTCAATAGGGGACAAAATGGCAGAGGTTGGCCACGATTTCTTAACGTAGGGGAGATAAAATGGAAAGGGTGAATGGAGATAATGGTTTCCTAGCCCGATTTTGAATGCACCTATAGTGGAGTAGGTTGCACACATGTGCACAAGGGTTTCCATGTGTGGAGAATTCAAATTCGACGCCTCGTTTTGAAGCAATGTAATGATGCATGGTTATATCAATGTACAAGTCTTTTGACTTGGACATTTGATCATAAACATATGAAACATCTACAATCAATGTCTACAACCAATTCAATTGAATGTAATTAAGTTCTGGTTACCTGGAATCTAGGACAGTTACTGGTGTGTAATTCACATGGAACTTCGTTCAACACCTCATACAGAATCTCATATGGCACCTCATACAGTATCTCATATGGCACCTCATACGGTACTTCGTCTAGTACCTCTGTGTTAAATACATTTTCACTTTTTGCAATGGATAGCCTGCAAATTTGAAGTGTTTTTGACAATCACAGTGGTAAATGAGCAGAGGCAAAATGTGCCATTGTTGTTGATTTTTCCACCATGCTCACTCAATCCTCTTGTATATGACATATAATGTCAAACCTACAATGAATAGGTTATAGCAAGTAAAAAAATGTATTATCAAACCTATAGTGTACAACTTGTAATGAAAGATAAACTGATAAAGTGGTCTGGTCTGTTAGGCATATGTTCACTAATTTATAGCACACAAGAGGTTAGCACTTTAAAAATGACTATTAATGTCATAACCTGTATCATGGAATTAATACAAAAACTTTTTGCAAAGATCTATTTCTCTAGGAAATGATCATTTGTCAACTCATGAAACCCTCCCCCACACCTAAGTATTGTGACACCTCGCAATCAAAAGTATAGGAAACCAATCAGTATCCCCCAATAGCCGAAGATTTATAGTATGTAAAGTGTAGAAATAAATTTCACAGATTGGTCTGACGAGACGGTTAGAATATGGCCCCACCTATAGGATAAGAGATCCTATATATAGATAAGAAGAGATAGGCAAGAGAGTTTCAAGATAGTCTTAGAGTTATTATTTCCCAATGGAAATTGTATGAGATACATTAACCTCAGCTTAACCACACATACTTCATGTCAGCTTTGTCTGCAAGTAATGACGTACATCAGGACAAGTTTAAATTTATTACTTATTTTTGGTAGATTACCATCCTCGCTAGGTAGAATGCCCTGCTTTCAACAAGTTTGTTCAGTACTCCGGTGGGTTTACCTCGTTATACCACATGTCGGTACCCTCTGCCAACGGATCTGTTCAATATCTCGATGGGTTATCCTCTTAAACCCTCAAAGACTGGCCCTCCATCTTTTAAGATTTTAGTATAAGATTGATTTATGCAAGAAGATGGGGGAACAGCTCTGAAAACAACTTTTTCTCTCTCTTTTGTTTTTTCAATTGGGATGGTATTTATGTTAGAGGATGACTTTTGGTTATATTACTTAGTGATTGTCTCGATGTAAGGGGTACTTAAGCAGACATGGCCTATCTAAAAATATGATACAATCAAGCTATTTAGTGTGCAGTGGATGGTACCATTGAGAAAGAACATAAAGGTATCTCTAGGCTCAACTTACATTCTTCCTTTGTAGTTATTGTGATGTTTCCATGACTAACCGCTAATTATACCTCCTTGTTACTCTTTGATAAAGACACTTGACTCACTTACTCAGGTTTCTTGGAAAAACTGTACGAGAGACCTCTAGGCTTGATAGTTATGGTATCACTTCCTTATACAGTGGTGAAGCGTTTCAAGAGAAACTACTTTAGAATGCCTAAAAATGARAATTCTTGCAAAAATATGGCTAATTACAGTAAGTCAATATTCATTTGATGCTTTAGTAGACACAAAATTCAAGTGTAACATTTTTTTAAGAAAGATCCTTGAAACTATGTACTCCTGGTGAAATAAATGCGTACAAAAATCTCTAGAATTGCCTCATTAACAAAATTCAAAAACTATTTACATATATACAGTAGGAAATTCAGAAAAAATTTCAAGAACAAGGGGGGACTTCCCCATATACTAAGGCCAATACCTTGTTAGTTGACATGACCTATAGAAAATCCTCTTGGACACATCTACGAATAATCAAATCAGGACCTGTGTAAAAAATATCATGACCAACCCAAGAGTAATTAGCACTTTGTTTAATAATTTTCTGCATTTCATGAGTTGACAAATGAGACGGTAAATTCCTAGTGGCTAGATAGTTTTCCATATCCGCAAACCATGGGGTATTGACAAAAACGGAAAATAGGTGCTTGTCTGGGAAACTATCATCTACGGGAATATCATCATCCTCATTTTTTATTCAGGAAATAAAATCATCTACTACATTATCCTTTCCAGGTCGGTCAAGCACAATAATGTTAAATTGTTGCAATAACAAGAACCACCTAGTCACTCGGCCATTAGTTATATGTTTATTCATGAGGAACCTAATGGGAGAATGATCGGTATATACAAATACTTCATAACCTGTAATGTAATGATGAAACTTGTTAATAACATGAACAACTGCCAAGAATTCCTTCTCGGTAACTATGTTGTTTAACTTAGTAAGGGACAAGTTCTTTCTCACAAAATAAATGGCATAGGACTACCAGTCCTCTTTCTTCCCTAATACCCCTCCTATTGTAGTGTCGGAGGCATCAATGGATATATGAAATGGGAGATTCCGATTGGGCCCTCTAAGAACTGGTGCCACAGACAACTTAGCTTTCAGGGTTTCAAAGGAAGTTTGACACTGCTCAGTCTAAACACAATCAACATCTTTTATTAGTAGTCCAAACATAAGTGCAACAATCTTTGTAAAATTTTCAATAAACCATCGGTAATATTCGGCATGTCCAAGAAAGATTATCACCTCTTTTGGAGTCTTTGGGGGTGGAAGTATGACGATGAACTCAATCTTTGCAGGATCGACTTTTATCCCTTCAAATGAAACATGATGTTGTAGAACCACTCCTTCAGTTAACAACATTTTTCATTTCTCGTGACTTAGAGATAGGTTCATTTCCTGGCATCTAATGATGACTTTTTCTAATTTGTCTAAGTCTTCCTGGTAAGTGTTACCATAGACTGTGAAGTCATCCATGTAGACCTCCACACAATCATGAATAAGATCAACAAATATCCCTAATACTGCTCATTGAAATGTGGTTGGAGCATTACACAATCCAAATTGTAAGACCCTTTAGGCATAGGTGCCCCAAGGACAAGTAAAGGTACTCTTATCTTGGTCCTTGGGTGCTATAGGAATCTGGTTGTACCCGTTGTACCCATCTATAAAGGAAAAATACCTCTTTCCAGACAAGGTATCCAGAACTTGGTCAATGAAAGAGAGAGGAAAGTAGTCTTTTAGAGTGGCTTTGTTGAGTTACTAGAAATCAACACAAATTCTCCATTTCTTGGTCACTTTATTTGGAACCACTACAAGTGGTGATACCCACTTACTGTCTGAGATGGGATAGATAAATCTAACATTTAACAACTTTTGGATCTCCTCCTTGACTATGTCCTTAAGTGTTGGGTTCATCCTTCTCTGGGTTTGCCTAACAGGTGTTACTTCCCCCTGGGTATATATGTGATGGATGCATGTGTCGGGGTGTATACCCTTCATGTCAGTGTATTCCCAAGAAAATGCTCCTGATTTTTCTTTTGTTACTAATTGTTTCTGTTGGTCTGCATCTAGCCTGAAGTTTATATGTAAAACTTTTCCTGGACTAATATCACAGGGCATAGTGTAAGACATGGAAGACTCATCTATCTTGAAAATAAAAGATGTCGAAGACAAAATGGATGGGTCTAATTGTTCTTGAAATTCTTCCCCAAACATGTACTCAAATTGGGGAAAAGACTGTGGAAAATCCACACATGTGATAGCAGAAATGAACTGGTTTAGCAAATTTTGTGTTGCGCACTCCTGAAGTGCCCATGCATGGTCACTTGGCAATACGGGTTCTTTCCAGTCCTCGTTCTCGTATGGACATTCAAGCCACCATAGATTCTCCATAATAGGTTGAGCTGGAGGGTAAATGGTGAGCTTCTAGATAGAGAGACCATTCAAGATGGTCATCTCTCCTTTTCTACATCCAATAAATGCATTGGTTGTGGCTAGCCAAGGTCTTCCCAAAATGACGGGATGGGCTTTGGCAGGATCCTTTGAATGAATGAAAAAAAAATCTATGGGGTACTCCCATGAGGATAAAGTAACCATGACATCATCAAAAATTTCTTTAGTTATAACCCTAGTCTTATCTGCTAATTCCAAAATGGTTGGGGTAGGTCGAAGAAGAGGTTGTAACTATAATTGTTCCAAGGTAGTAGAGGTCATAACATTGATGTCTACCCCTATGTCTATGAGAGTGTTTCCAATGAGAGAGTGTTTCCAATGAAGACATCATTAATGGTTATGGTCACTACGAGGTTTCCTGGATTCCCATATTTTGCTAGTTTTGGCTGCTCTGATATGTATTCGGAAAGTCCTCCTATCAAGTGTACTATAGGGAGGTATTTTTTCTTCCTACCTGGATTCTTGATACACAATTATTTGACTACCTTACTATAGATTGGAATGTCTTTAATGGCTTGAATTAAAGGAATCTTGACACAAATATTTTTCAATTCATTCAAAATATCAAATTTCGGTCAGGTGGTAGGTTTCTCGATTACCAATCAGTTTGGATAAGGAGGGACCTTCGTAATTTGTGAAGGTTCATTTTGGGGAAGCTTGGGTTCTTTATTCTTTGGGATAATAACATCTTCCCACCTAGTTTCATCCATGGGTTCTTTTATGGTTTCTTCTTCTTCTTCCTAGATGACTATTGAAGGTCTCTACCTCTCCAGAATTTTTCCCGATCTTAGTCGAATTTCCTGTAATGGGACAAGAGTAATAACATATGTCGGTAAGGCTTGCATCTCAACATTATGAAGAGGTTGATGGGGCTTATTATTAGTATTTGGCATTGGTTTTCTTGGGTATCTTTCATTTTGATATTGTAGCAGTTGTTGTTGTGGAATAGGAGGTAAAGGTGGTGGAACAAAACCTGGAAAAAACTGCAGAGTGTTTAGTGGGAATTGAGGATAAGGATGGTTGGACATATGGATAGGTGGAGCTTGAGGGTTTCCTTGGTTATTTCCTCCTCTCTATCCTTGAAAACAAGGATGTTGGTACTGAGTAGACTAGTTTTTCCAACCTGGTGAGTTCCACTGTTTCTATTGTTGATAATAGGGTGGAACTTGAGACTGTAGATCCAAGTATGTGAGTTGATTCCTAGGCTACCATGGCCTCCTAGGTGCATAAGAAGACTCCCCAGGATCTCCACTCCTATAGATGGCTAATAAATCAGGCAATGATGAAAATTTTTAGTCAAATGGTCTTTTATACAAAAGCCACAAACTAAAATGTTATATAATGGGCATTCCCTTGAGGAATGCTTCCTCCCGCATCTTGAGAAATATATGCTCATTGATTCATTTTCCTCCTCCTGTTTCTTTTTTATTTTTAGGGTTTCCAACTGGGAACCTATTGTGCTTAATATATCTATCTTGAAGTTCTCTAAAAGGTTCCCTATCTCTACTCTTGTGATACCACCTGAACTAATTGGTTTTAAGCTTCTATTGTAAGGGTCCCGAACATTCTTTCCTATTTTGGCTCTACTCCTTTAGTAATTTTTACACATTTCACATATTTCAGCAAATTGTTTATGAGAGATGTCACCTGATCCCATCAAGTTAAGAATCTCTATATATTCTTCTAAAATTCCATCAAGGAAAAGAGCCCTAATTGCATCCTCTGGGAGGTCATGGTATTTTGACTTCTAGGAGATATAACCAAATCTTTCCATATAATCTTCAAGGGTCTCATCTTCTAACTGTTGGATTTTAAAGATGTCATTATGAGACTCTTTGGTCTTGCAGTAATCTTGGTACTTCTTAAGAAATATGTCTTTCATGGATTCCCAAGACCAAATACTTGATTCTTCCAACCCCATGAACCATCTTAGTGAAGAGTCTTTGAGGGTGGAAGGAAAGAGTTTTAGTTTCTGGGCATCTTGTACATAGTTGTATCTCCTACAGAAGATGTCAAATTCAAATAGGAAGGTGTTTGGATCTTCACTGTTTTTACCATAAGAGGTAAGGAGTGTTGAGAGAGGAATATTCTTCATGTTGACATTTGGAGTGGTGTCTAAAATCGGAAAATCGAAGGTAGTTTCAGTTTGGTTTCCAGTTTCTTCTTCCTCCCCATCTCTTACATTGTTATGGTCCTTGTGATCATCCATATTGGCTTGGTTTCGAAAAAGAGAGTACCTAGGTGGTTTTATATTTGAATAAAACAAGGCTTCCCTTTGATGAAAAGGTCTTCCTATGGATTGGATGTGTGGGACTCTACTCAAGCTGGTTGAGACTATTGGTGCCAAATTTTCTGTGTCAGTTAGAGAGATAATCGTATTGGCTGAACTACCAAACAAAATATTCACCTATTCAAGGTCTATGATATATTCAAAATTAGGATCTCCTGGTGGTGGTGTAAAAGAAAAGGTTGTATTGTTTGGTTCTACGGAAGTCTCAAGTGGTCTTGCCTCCTGTCTTAATATGATTTATTCTTCAATTTCTTGTTCTATAGTGCTCCCTGTGTTAGTCTCTTCAGAGACTACTTTATCTCTTTGAGTTGAGCTAGCTCCTATTTTTCGGTATCGGTCTGCGGATTTTATAAGAGAAACGTTCCTTCCCCCAAAGAGATCCAAATGAACCTTGGTTGAAAGTTCAAATTTAGATTTAATTTATCTACCTTGTGGGTCTCTAGGCCTATTCATGAAAGAAATAAAAATCTACCATTTGGTTTCTAGGTCTATTCATGAAAGTAAACAAAAACAAAACGAAAAACTACCATTGGGTTTGGGGGAGCCTACAATAGCAAATGCATAGGTTCTTACCTCTCGCCTTAAAGTTCCCCCACCACCAATCTAATGCTAACGTCTAGAAATTATCTATTTCCTAACTATTTCCTACCTTGAGACAACTCCCCGACAATGGCACCAAAAATGATGGGTGTTCTATATGCACTAAAAACCCTCAATTAAATTGTCAACCCGGGCTAAGTAAACTTAGAGTTGTAGAAAAATATATGCCAAAGGTAGAAGGGCTAGTAGTAGTATAGTCTAACTAAGGAAGTGGCTATATAAGGGCTAATCTATTCAAGCAAACCTATTTAATGAGAAAACCCTACTAAGCAAATTGAAACTATGTAACCTAAGTACTTTTGGGCCAAGGATCGATGGATAGTTCTAAGAAGACAAGCATAAACCCTATGTAAAGAAAACTAGTTCATAACAATAAGAAAAAGCAACTATTAAGCATAACAACAAGAAAATAATGAAAGCAAACTACTTTAACTTGCCAACCTACATTCAATGAGAAACTACCCTATGAAAGCAAGTAAATAAACAAGCAAACAATTATTCTATTAGAGAAAATAAACAAGTAAGCAAAGACAACTAACTAACCTATTAAAGAAAATAGACAAGTAAGAAAAACAAGTAGCTAACCTATTAAAGAAAATAGACAACTAACTACTCTAAGATAACGTATACTGCAAGTAATCAAATTAAAACTTCTCATGGAACAACTATCTAGCCTAAGAGGCAAGTTAACTAGATTCTTAATTCAAAACTATTTCTAATTCATGAAAGGAAATCTATTTAATTGAAAGCAAGAAGAACTAACAACTAACCTTTAATCTGTGATAAGCAAACTGTTCTCTAACCTATCAAAGAAAAAGACTATCTATCCTACAACAACAATAAAACTATTTTCTAAGCTATGAAAGCAAGAAACTATCTCTTTTGATCGACAAAAGCAAGAAACTATATTTTATTATCTATGAAAACATTAAAACTATTCTTTTAACCTATGACAATTCAAATATAATGTTGGTGGTTGTGTGAATGTCTTCGGTGTCATATGATATCTCGATGGCACTTGACAACAAAGGATAATTCAACTGGTATAATCTCAACACTAATCTCAATGGCAAAGTGAAAGGTATGGATTAAACAATCCAATGAGAATTTAGCCATGACATAAAACAATCGTCAATTACCCTGCATATTCATTTATTAACTATCAACAACATAACGAGATCATGATTATACTTATACACTATGTAAGCAAAATTCATACTTAAACTCAATCATTAACTAAGAAATACAATTGCAATCTAATTCTAGGAAGGAAATTACATAAAATGAAACTATGCTATATCTATTCTAACAATTCAATCTGCAATAAGAAAAATGATTAAGAACATAAATTAAGACATGACATTAAAAAGTAAACTACAAAATGTATTAGCCAACAACTAAGTAAGTAAGATCTATATAAAACTGAAATAAGCAATCTACTATTAAAAACTGAAATTAACTCTATCCATCCATCAAATCCTTGACAAGGAAAACCCAAATTAAAACTCTGTTCTATTCTATTTAAAACTCTATTTTAAATTTGATTCTAAAATCATAAATAAAGACATAATCTAATATCTAACTGCACATGGTGTTAGTCTAGGGATTTGCAAATCCATTCCTAACTAAAAGATCAATGCATGCTAACACAATCCGTCATATTAACCTGCAAAAGAGAATCAAAGCAATTAAACTATAACAACAAACTAATTAACACAATAAAAATGCATGTACAGGGAATAAAGAGAACAACTAAACTATAAAATGCATAAAAAAAATAAAGAACAGTTACCAGACTGCTTGTGGCCCCCCCAGCAAGTCATGGTCACTTTTTAAAAGAACACCATGAACTCAGCAATTCGAATTCACCATGAAAACTCAAAAACGCAGTTCTTATATAATCTGGCAATGTAAAATAGCAAAACAGAGTAAAATGGTATTTTTATCTATCAAACTGATGCTTATACTATTTAACAATTATTTGATCACCTCGGTGGTATTTATAATGTTTACGGTCCAAGTGGTCAACCACAGGATGGTCAAACCACTTCTAAATTCGACATTTTTCATTAAATGATGCCCTAACTGCTAAAACAGAGTGAGACAATAATCGCCCTCTTGAAAAGCTAAAACTAAGTTGTCAGAAGCTCAGTAGCTGGAGGGGGAAAGCATGAACAAAACCCACGTTCCCGATTCTCCCATCAATGGCCGCCAATACCATAACCGCCAAGTCGCCCTTCGTTTTTGTGCAAGATGCAGTGTTGAACATAGTGCCGAATCGGGTACCAGAACAAGTGTTGGAAGGAGTGTCGGACTGAGTGTCGGAAGCAGAAATGTGGTGCATTTTTTCTTTGTAACACCAAAAAACGTGAATCATATCCTTGGAAGCGTAAAAACATGATGAATTATACTCAATATAATCATTAAACATGAATCATACATACCTAGTGTCGATCATATCGTTTTAGCATAAAATTCTTCAAAACGTGAAAAACACATATGTACATTCATCAAAAAGTGTCTAATAACTGTCATAAATTGATCATATCTTGGGCCCAACACCATGTTTACTCTCTGGTCTTGAAAGTTCAATAGGAAATCTTGTTCTCTGTTCATTTTTCCTTCATTTTCAGTCATTGTCACACCCTTCTGTGAAAACCAGTGCGAGGACGTCATATTGTGTATTTCTCACTACATGCGACAATCCTTGATTGTCCCACTGTGTCATTCTACTTCTTGCCAAGATTTCTAAAGAAAGTTTTGAGTGACAGTCAATTTTTCCTCTTTGCCCAGATTTTTTATCATTTCTTGGGATGAAGTTTTGGTCCTGTTGGGTGATTATTCACAGTTTGGTTTGCAATTTTTAAACTGAATTTGATCATTTCTCAAGTGTTGAGAATATTTTTCATAAGATTTAYAATTCTTTCTTTCACTTATTTCTGCAAGGGTATAATCTCCAAGTTTCATCCTTAAGTGCTTCTCAGATAAGTTAATGATTTTTTGTGAGTTTTGGATTGTTGTTGATTAGAAAACGATTTTTTATTTCATTAGATAAATGAGTTTTCTTAATTTTACAWTTTTGGTGGCATACGAGTTAAGTTTGGAGAATTGCGTTGTGAGTGCATTCATTTTCTTAAACAACTTTTCTTTTTCCTTGGTTCAGATCTTTGTTTCTTATTTGCAAAGAAAAAGAATTGAAATTGGTAGTGTTTACAAGAATTTTTTGCATTCAAGTGTTTGTTTAAAAAGAGAAAATTGGAAAATTTGATAGCTTTGATTGTTTGGCATCAAGATTGTTCAAAAGATTAAAGGAATTGTGTTTTGCAACTTGTTTTATTCTCTAAAAACAAAAACTTATCTCTTATGTAATTAGAGTTCATCGAACAAAAATATTGCATCTCATATCTCTTTGCATATTTTTGAGTCAAGGTCAAACAATTCATTAGTTTCATCTCCACTTCCTTTTTGAGTTAAACAATAGCCATTAAAATTAAGAATAATTTTAAAATCATCTAGTAAAGTTTATTTTCTAGAACTCTAATATACCAACATTAGCTAGGGCTAGTGCTTTGGAATAGGTTGTGAGGAATACTCTCCAAATAATCAAAACACACAATAGTATCTTGTCATAGGGAGAGTTAAATCCACTTGCTATATTTTGTCCTGGGAAGCCCTTCTAACACAGGGTCAATCACGAGGTCACATTAAGTCCAATAGAGTTACTCACCCTACTTTGTTGGTCCTAGTGTAGTGAATGCACATATTATTGGGGGTCACTTGAGAAGAAAATCTCGTGCAGACCTTCTCGAGGAAATTTCTGGCTTAGATACCCTTCCCTTGTGGGTATATCGGACTGTCGACTACTTCTCCAAGCATCATTGTCATAATTGGTAACCTTAGTAGCCTACATCGTTAGGGTCTTTACATGAGGTGACTATGGAGGGGAAAGTCTTCACGGTACCTAGAATCGACATTGGCTAAACTCATTCGGGATCCTTGGAGGGTATACCCACAATTATGTGTGGTAGATTGCACCAGGTCATAAGTCTATTAAGAAGTTCATCAATGTAAATTTTCCACGCACTTTATCCCATCCCCTTCTTGTCTTGATCTCGCGACATTGGATTTCATCACCAACTAGTGATTTCGAAATAAGAAGGTTTGTTTGTATGCCTGATATCTATATTTTATTAGTGAAGTGTTTTTGGTTTTCTGTAGTTGGCCATAGAACTTTTTTATTCTTTATTGGGTGTGGCCAACATTGGCCCTCACCGTTCACATAGGATGCAAGGATTTACTCCAGAAGAAACAAAATAATACATCCCGTTTCTTCCTAATTCACCAGAGGGTCCTTCTCCAAAAGGAGAAGTCAATAATGATGTATCCTCTACGATCAGGATTTATACTCCATTGGTTGAATCATCCCTCCCTATAAATATATTATTGAATGTTATACAAGACTCGATTTTGCCCTGAATTAACTCTTCGGGAGACATTGTTGTTGAAGACTATACAAGAATACCTTCAAGACCTTTCATAGAGTCTGGTGTGGATGATCCACCATTTCACAATGAATCATTTATAACTCTGGTTCACACTTTTGGAATTTTTAATCCTAGTTCAGTACCAGTCTGTTCTTTTTGGTGGACATCCTTGGGGCAGGATATTTTTGATAAAATAGGTATGAGTACAAACCAACCTATGTCATCACACATACCTATTACTTCGGCTTCTTATAAAGTACCTATGGATCATTTTATTGGCATGACAAGTAATGTTGTTATGGTTTTAGACCCCTTGTTGGTTGATACACATATGATTCTTCCTCTCCATCTCACTATCTCTACCACAATCCCTCAAGTTGCACCTATTTATGTCAGATGTTTGGTAGCAACTCAAACTCATATTGGAATGCCACTTCCTCTTAGATCAAATCCATAACTTCCACCTGGGTATAAAACTCTTAATAGTTATATTGCTAATCCTACCCAGGGTCCATCCAGAGGACCTAGTCTTTTTGTTCTACTAGGGTATAATGCTGCTAGTGGTTTTGTTCCCACTCCTACCTAGGCTCTATCTGGAGGGCCTAGGGTCCCTCCACCACCCAAAGAATCTAATCGTCTTGGCCCAAGTAGGTCTAATTTTCTTGGAGGAACAAGTATGTCTGTTACTTCTGGTTTTCAACTTCCTGTTGGAGGTCAACCTCAAGTTGGGGAACAACCCCAAGTTGGGGGTCATAACCCAGTTTACGAGAAATATACACCTGGATTACAAACCCAACCTTGTAATTTTCCTTTCCAAGGAAATCAACAACTATCTGGGGGGAAATCCTCAATTAAATTATTTTTTACCCTCTAATATCAAGCAACGTTATACAGACACTATAAATCCTTTTTGGGGTCAACCTTTTCAATCTAATGCTCCTTTCCAAGGTGGCATGCAAAATAAACCAACAAATGTTGGCTACTTGACTCAAAACCCTACACAACTGAATTTGAATGGACCCTCTAACTATTTACAAACAACTTATGGTTCTAATGGTATACCTACAGGATTTCCTCCTCAAAATTACCAGTTTCCTCAGGTCAATAAACAATTACCATTTCTAGCTACTTTGAATTTACCAAATTTATCTAGGATTTTGAATGATCCCATATTGTATTCTCCTTATTGGCCAATTATACCTACCAAATTACTATCCAACATTCCCAAGTTTGATGGTCGGTCAGGAGAAGACCCAAATAATCATGTTATGATGTTTCATATTTGTTTCTCGTCCAATTCCTTGATGGATGACTCCATTCGATTATGTCTCTTCCAACGCACTCTTATGGGTTCGGCTGCCAAATGGTACATTCAATTTCCCAGAGGTTTGTTCAATGATTTCAATAGCTTATCCATGGCCTTCTTGACACATTATCAACTATCGATACATTATGAGACATGAGCAAAAATTTCAAGTTCATTTAAACAATCCTCTTCTACCCACATATCTAATCATATTCATGAGTGGAGGAGGAGATGACGATTAATAAAAGTTCCTCTTCATGATCAATTATTGGCTGAGTGGTTCAAAAAATCACTCATTGGTCCTATATCACGTGATGTTTCCATGGTATGCGTTGTCATTGAAGAAAAAGCGATCATTCCTTATCAATACTTGGATATCGTTTATTCTCAAATGGGTACGTTATATGACTTGATCCCTGATGCTCCTCGCCCATCTACAAATCCAACACGAACACTTCCGATAGAATATCATGTTGTTGATGGTGTGATTGGAACTTTTCATGCTGAGACTCAGTCAAAACTAGTCAATCATTCTAATCCCAAACCTACTATTGCTAATGTACAAAATGCTACTCCTCCTTCTCCCTCTACTGGTAAAACCTATGCGGTCAATGCGGTCCAGTCTACGCCTACCGATAGATCTCAAAATAAAAAGAAAGGTAAGGGTAATAATAAAGATGATAAAACTAATAATCAACAACCAGATAAACCCAAAACTCAACCTGTTGATGATAAATAAAATTGAAAACCTTGTTATCCTTATCTTATTTGTGGCGAGGACCATTACATGAAATATTGTTCGAGACGTGCATAAGTCACTAAATTCCTCCAAGGAACTGGGACTCCTCCTACCCCTATCATTTTTTCACAACATTTTCCTTCTCAACAACAGGAATAATTGGTTATTCATGACCAACCCTCTCCCTCTACCACTTCTTATGTACTTATGTGTACTGGTGACTCCAAGAAAAATGAAGTTGTGGTCACTACTTGAACCAAATATTATTATCCTTCTAAAGATAAATTTGATGATCCACTTCCTTCGTTGGCTCAACCTCCTCCCTTGGCTCCATCTCCTAATGCTCGTATTAATCTCGAATGACCTAGTCCTGATACAATCATTGTTCATAAGTCGTCATTTAACCCACATGCACATGCAACCCAAAACTACAGTATTGTAGAAGATCTTGCACAAACACCTTCTGCGATTTCATCTCTCGAAGTCCTTCAAAATTGTCCTACTCAACGTAAGGCATTGTTAAAGGCTATTGGTGGAATTGATTCTACTGATATTAATTTGATAATATTTGACTTGGAATATCATATTCCAAGACTCCCTCATCAATTAGATTTTCAAATACAAGTAATTTTGGAAAATAAGAATATTTGTCGAACAATTGTTGATGAAGGATCTTCGACTTGCATCATGTTCGTCACTTGTTGGAAATCGATTGTCTCTCTTGCCCTTACTGATTCACACAACACATTGAAATATTTTAATGGTACATGGTTTAAAATTTTATGGTGTTCGTCCTACGTTATCTATTGCATTAGAAGGAAAAGAGGTTATTGTTGAGGTTGAAGTGTTTGATGCACCTCTTGATTAAAACCTCTTACTTGGTTATAGTTGGATCGATGCTATGAGAGCATTTGTTTCTACCCTTTTCCATTTGATAAGTTTCCCTCACCAAGATAAATTTTTTATGGTAGAGCAACTTTCCTTTTTTAGTTCCAATTCGCGCACTAGTAACTTTCCATTCATAGAAAAAACACCTCCTGGTTATGAAAATGTCAGTGTGGGTATTTTAAAGGATTCATCGTTAATGGTTACTTTCCCCATTCCACCACCTGATGTTCCTCCTCCTCTTGTTGCTTCTATTAACATGATTTCGACTAGTGTTGGAGAAATCCCTGAGTCCTATGACCCTTGGATAGTACCTAGATGGGAAGAATTTCCTCGTTATTGCGACCAAATGCCACTAAATCTGGTGGAATTGGATTATCAAGCTATTCAATCAACAACTCCTCCTCATTCTATCTTTGATACGTCTCCTAATCCATTTCACACAATATTTCCAACTGATGAAATGATCATGGAAGTTTTGTCTCTTAACAACACACCATGGCATGATGTACATCATCATTCTATTCTCTTCCTTGAACCTGAGACTATCGAGAGTTCCGACGGATTTCGAATCCATCTACAATTATTAATTCCCCCCCAGTTTTTGAACCAACACATGATGTTTTGTATGAAGGGAACTTGGGAAATATTTCACCTGTCATCCCTCTAGATACTTCAATTAATCTTGGCATAGTGGAAAATGTTCACATAGGTGCCTCGTGTTCTCCTGATGATACGAACTTACAAGGCCCTTTTCCAAAAATTCTGTGACGTTTTTGCATGGAGTTATGAAGAGATTCCTAGAATTGATCTAGATATCATTTTACATGAAATTAATACATACATTGATGCTAAACCCATTTGAAAACTACTTCGCCAAGTTCATCCACGAAAAAATTGTTGCGATCAAATTCGAAATTGAAAAACTTCTTAAAGTTGTTTTTTTCTACCCTGTAGCATTGACTGATTGGGTGTCTAATCTTGTTCCGGTCACGAAGAAACAAGGAACGATCCATGTTTGTGTTGATTATAGGGATATTAACAAGGCTTGTCCTAAAGATAATTATCCAACCCATTTCATCGACCAAATCATTGACGATTGTGCCAGGAGTGAAATATTCTCTCTGATGGATGGATTTTCTAGCTATAATCAAATCAATATTTTACCTGCAGATCAACATAAGACCACTTTTATTTTCCCTTGGGGTACCTTCGCATACTGTAAACTCCCTTTCAATATCAAGAATGTTGGTGCGAATTTTCAACGCACTATGTATTATGCCTTTCATGATATTAAGCATATTGTACAACCTTACCTAGATGATTTACCGGTGCATTCCATGCATCGTCAAGATCACCCGACACACTTACAATCCATTTTCCTCTGATGTCGATATTATCGCATACGATTGAGTCCACATAAATGTGTTTTTAATGTGGAGTCTGGAATACTTATAGGTTTTATTGTTTCCATGCATGGGATCAGCATGGACCCATTGAAGGTTGAAGCTATTATCAATTTTCCTCATCCTTCTACCTTATGGCAACTCCAAAGTTTGCAAGGGAAGGCAAAATTTCTATGACGATTCATTCCCAATTATGTCGAACTAACAAAATGTTTCACTCAAATTATTAAGAAGGGTCATGATTTTGTATGGGACGTACACTGCCAACAAAGACTTTGAAGCTTTGAAAATTGCATTAACCCGCACACCACTCTTATTTCCCCCTGATTATAGTTGATATTATTTATTATATTTGGATGCTTCAGATCATACCATCGCCATGCTTCTATTCCAAGAGGATGATTTTCACGATGAAAATGTCATTTACTATTTAAGTTGGAGTCTTACGACCACCGATATCAAATACATGCACATGGAGAAATTGGCCTCGACAGTTGTTCATGTTGTCCAATGTTTTCGTCACTATATCGTATTGCGCAAAGCCACGATTATTTCGGATTGTAACCCTATTCAACATATTCTTACATGAAAATTGATCGGGGAAAGTACTCCAAATGGATAGTGATTCTTCAGGAGTTTGATTTGGAGTTTGAGAAAGCCAATTCAATTAAAATTTTTTTTTTGTTGAGTTTATATGTGACCTTCCCTCCACTGATATAGAAAATGTGGCAGAAGATTATTTTCTTGATGAATCTGTCTTTTTGATCAGTTCAGGTGATATTTGGTATGGATACATTATATTTTACCTTCAAACCAAAAMTTTATGACTTGATATATCTCATGTAGATCGTCGTCATATTAGGTATCAAGCCCATCAATATATTATTCTTGGTGATACCCTTTACCGTCGTGGTATTCACTCTGTATTTCGACGATGTCTGACATGTGAAGAAGCTGAGAAAGCACTAAATGATTTTCGTTTTGGAGCATGTGGCGTTCATATGTATGGGTATGCCACTTCCCAAAATATCCTACGAGTTGGTTACTTATGGCCTTCTCTTTGTAAGGATTGCATTATCATAGTACAAAAATTCCACGCTTGTCAAACATATAATAATAAGATTCAATCTCACATTGCTCCTCTCTATCCTGTAGTTTATGTTGGTCCATTTTCTAAATGGGGAATTGAATTCATGACATGTAACCCTCACTCAGTCGGGGGGCATGGATACATCATTGTAGCTATGGATTATTTCACTAAGTGGGTCGAGGCGATGCCTACATTTGATAACACCGGGAAAACTGCAACACTGTTCATATTGACTCATATCGTCACTAGGTTTGGTGTCCCTCAAGCCATCGTCACTGAACATGGCACTCATTTTCACAATTTTATGATGTTTGAGATTACCGATAAGTTGGGTTTATGGCATGAAAAATCAACCCCTTATTATCTGTAGGCCGGTCACCAAGTTGAAGCAATCAACAAAGTTTTAACCATTATGATTCAACGGATGGTAGGGGTTCATAATTCTAGATGGCACACAATGAGTTTTTTAGCATTATGGGCCTATTGAACATCTTTCAAATCTGCTACGAGTCTCACACCATTCCAATTAGTGTATGGTATCGAATTTATGTTGTCGATTAAACGTGAAATTCCGTCTCTGAAACTAGTTGTCAAATTTCTCGCCAACACCACAACCAAAGAAGAACGTCTCTTGTATTTAATGAAATTAGATGAGGCTCGTCGTGATGTTGGGTTATTAATAGAAACCCAGAAGAAACATGACAAGTCTCAATACAAAAAACATGTTAAACCTCGTGTTTTTTTTAAGGCGATTTGGTTCTTATATATGACCAAGATCGTGATTTGTTGGGGGCAGGTAAATTTGATACCATGTGGTGTGGCCCTTATATCTTTAAATGAGTATTAGAGAAAGGGTCTTACGAGTTAGTTGATTATGATGGAATTCCTTTGGTTGAACCCAGAAATGGGCTTTACCTAAAGAAGTACTATGATTAAAGTTTTTTTGCATGAGTGCTTTGTACTTTAATGTATCATACTCTAGTGTTCTTTTTTTCATTTATTTTTATTCCCTCATACTTCTTAGATAGCCTTGTGCTTGGTTTCCAGATGTTGGCATTCTCGCTACCCTATATTGGCTTTGTTGATGGTGCTAGTCGCAGTACTCAAAATATAACGTCTATTGCATGGGAAATCTATGCACCTTTGGATGAGTTGATAAGTATACATGGTATTTTCCTTAGTCGTGTAACTAATAATATTGTGGAATATAATTTTTTTATTTTTTATTTTTTTGTTATATTGAATGAGGCGAGATGGAACGCCATCGCGGCTAGGGCCCAAACCCTAGCCATCTCGCCCTGGTTTTCGAGTGCAAGGGCACGGATTGCAGCAGCCGATTAGCTTTCTATGCATCCAGGGCCGCGGATCGGCATCAACTCCAATGATTCACCTGTGTCCCCAAGTTTCTTGCATGTGTTTTGGAGCGGTGGTCGGCCTCTACGACTGGCTCCGTCCTTTTGTTTGCTGGAGGTCGTCGTCCCACTATGATGGGCCCAGATCTGTTTGTCGAGATGGGAAAGTATCCTTTGGAGGCATTCAAAGCGTTAATCCGCTTGGCAGGACCTAAATCCAAGCCCTCTCTGTCGTCTAAGTTTGTTAAGAAGATGGAGGAGATCCCTTCTCTGGAGCTATCCCCAGAGGGGCCTTGCAATCTTTCCCTCCTTCTAGCAGAAAAGGCCCTCATCGAAAAGTTTACGAGGTTATGGCCCAGTCCCAAAATGGTGGAGGCATGGATTGATGATCGTTGGAAGTTGATGATACAGGGAAACGTTTCTTTGTGCGCAGTAGGCAGGGGTTTTTTTGTCTTTAGTTTCTCGAGGGCAGAGGACCGTGACCTAGTTTTCAGATCTGGACCCTATTTCATGGGGTCGAGAGGGATGTTCTTAGCTCCCTGGACTCTTGACTTCAACCCAGGAGCCAAGATCACCACAGCCCCTATTTGGGTTAGGCTGCCTCATCTCCCCTTGCATCTCTGGGGGAGAAACTCTCTGGAGGACATTGGGAACAAGCTTGGGCACTTCCTGGACAGTGCAGAGCCGAAAGGGAATCAGTTTACCTGCGCTCGTATTTGTGTTGAGGTTAACCTCGAGAAAGGACTCTTGAAAGCCATTAATCTCTCCTTGGGGGAATGGTTCCATATCTAAGAGCTGGATTACGAGTAGATTCCTTTTAAGTGCATCCGATGCCATGCCTATGGTCATTTCGCAAAAAACTGCCCCAAATCCTCTAAGGAGCCGGGTCCAGTCAGAGAAGATGATTTTCAGCCAGTAACTAATCGACGAAGGCATCCAAGGCGGAAGGATCCACTACCCCAGGCTCCGAAGGCCACTCATTCAGTAGAGGCAACACTAGAAAATAAAAATAGCTTTGATGCGCTGAAGGAAGATGAAGCCTAAGAACTAGAAGCAACAGCAGTCAAGGAAGACCCTCTGGTAAACAGAAGCCTCCCGGATTCCAATCCCCCAGAAACAGTAGCAGTGAGCGAAATTCAAGCTTCAGATCCGGAACCCTCTGCCCCTGCAGATCTGGTCGCTTCAGTCCCCTCTAGCGGCTCTGTGGAAACACCTGAAACTGAAGACAACTGAGTTCCGTCTCCACCCCTTACCCGAGGGTGAAGGACCAACAAAGTGCGCAGAGAAAAGGAGGTAGCCTCCAACATTTTTTTAGGCTCTCAGAAAAAGTTGGATCCCTTCTTTAAGGGGAAAATTTCATCCCCATCGAATTAATGCTCTGCTTCTGTCTTCTACTGTGCTCACAGTTTGTGAGAATCTACTCATGTATGCATTTTTTGTCATTTTCTCGAATTAGCTCAAGAAGAAGATGGGATTGGTCTCCCAAGACATTCACAAGAAGGTTGGCAGCACTGTTAGAGATCACCAACCTTCCTTAGATTTGTAACTTTCGGATTCTGGCTCGCCAGAATGCCACTTAATGCAACATAACCATTCTTGTCAAAAAAAATAAAATATTGTGGAATATAGTGTGGTGATTGAGTTATTAATTGACACTATTTCATTTGGAATCTGTCATCTAATTGTACATCTTGATTCTCAACCTGTGGTGCTACAATTAAGCAATGTTTATTCCATCTGAAGTCCTACACTATTACATGTACACTTGAGAATTCTCCTCTTAGAAATAAATTTTGATTACATTGTCTATCAACACATTCCTAGATATCTAAACACATTAACATATGCATTAGCCAATTATGTTTTAGATAGAAATTTGTGCCATTTATAAATCCAAACACACATGCAAAGACAAGTAAGTCGATAGAAGTTTTGTATTAAAACGTCAAAATTTACAAAAAAGTGTGTCCTGAGACAAAAATGTTGAAGAACATGGCTTCATATAAATATGCATCATGGATGCCTCTTGTGATAACGAACCACTGCCCGTGCTACATGGTGGAGCAGTCGACCAACAAATGTTGAAACGCCAACAATATGGCATTGGTAGTGTCAAGGTAACTCATCCACAATAAAGTCAGGGATATCCATGGTCAATCCCTCTAGGTTGTGTTTGATCTCCTCAATATCCTCAGCTGCTACTCCTCAACCTACCACTATGCCTATCTCTCCCTGTCTCTAGATCGTATATGATCCTGGAAGCCTGAAAGGTTCCACATCTGCATTTTGAGAGATCTTGATTAGTCTTGGACATATAACATACAAATTTCATATTTTAAATACCAAAAACAATTTATAATGAAAAATTCTTGTTTACCTAAGTCCCCCCATTATGAACCCTAGGGTAGCGCCAATTCGAGATCATCACGGATGTCGGTCCTAGCATAAGCATAATCCTCAACCATAATCAGCTGACCTCTCAACCAATCGAAGAAGATAGGACCATATGTAATGGTTGGCACCCCACCATGGCGTGCCATCAAGTCTACCCACCTCTTAATCTGAGGATCATGTGTAGCAGGTACACCCCAATCCACATGTTGTAAGCACAAAACTGGGACCCTATCTAGGAAAAATGATACCAAAATCGATCCATATCCGAATTGTTTTAACCGACCGATCCTACAATTTGTTAATTGTTTCTTCATAGTTTTTAGGAGGCCCTCACACCAGTTAAAAAATCTGGGCTCCATGCACTCGATAGCGTACTAAAAATGGCTCTCCAAAACCATGTGAGGAGACGCACTCTCTGCCACATGAGTAATGGTATAGAGAATGGTCCTAAAAAATAAGTCATGAACATCCTTTATGTCAACCTTTCCACTATGTTTCTAAGTACCAGCTACGCAGTGATGTGCTACATAATAATCCATTGGTTCACCTCCTCCTCTACTTCCCGACAGTGACACTTGATATCCACGACGAGATAATCCAGTCAAGAAGTAAATGTCATCAATCTCTAGAGTGAGTGTATGTACCCTAACATGAAAATCTTGTTTGTTTACATCCCACATTCAGACTAAGTGCTCCAATAGAATTAATTGGGCTCGCATGCCATGCACTTTGAAGAACTTCAGAAAGCCACACTCTTGGAGTTCCATGACGATGGTGGGATCATTCCATGCAATGTAATATTCCTCTTCATGCTCTCTTTCCTACCATCCGAGCATGATGAACTATGGAAAATATGCCAAACAACCATTAAAGATGAATTAGTTCATCAAAAATCCAAAATTGGGGGTTTCCCTAGTTCTTTCACTCTTTTTATTTTTTGCGTTGCAGTCGTCGCAGGGGCCAAGTTCACCATAGTGCGATGTCATCGCACCCCAGTAATGAAACCCCTGCGACTATCCCTGATCATCGCAGTTCCCGATATGGAGAGCCTGCTACGATCTGGAGGCACTCTATCCCTTGGAAATTCGCCCATAAACTCAAAATTTAACCATTAAAACTGAAAACGTTTTCTATAGAAAGAGAGAGGGGAGGAAGAGCACTTACCTCATGGAAACGGCTTGAGAAATCATCCAGGGGGCGCTCTAGAATCATCACTTGAATATCGGAGGAAAATGAAGGTTTTGGGCACTAGTTTGGTGAAAATGCAAATGAAATGGTAAAATGAACTTTTTTTGACCTATTTAACTTATTTTTACCATTTTAGCCTAAAATTAAATTATATTTTAATATTTTTCACCTATGTTAAAAACCTAATGAACTTTTCAAAGTGTCAATATTTCAGGATAGAGGTCTGGCGGCTGGACTTTTGATATGGACCACCCCTTTTTGGTCGGTTTTGCATTTTTTGCAAACTCCTATCATGTATATATGCTTTTAGGTTTTTTCAGTAAAAAATACCGAGAATGGTATTTATTCTTTCTCACGCTCGTAAAACTATGAGAATGTAATCTAGTAAAATTTTATCACTTTTTAAGACTCGTAATGGAAATACGAAAAAGGAACCCCCGTGGAATCCCCTTTAAGATCTTTTCAAACTCCCTAAACATGAAAAGATAGTCGAGTGACCTTGTTCTTTTCACGCTCATAAAAGTATTTGAAGAAAACGTCTAATGAG
>JASDQU010099872.1:382917-402626 GCA_032191745.1 Picea mariana
ATGCCACTTAATACAACATTAACCGTTCTTGTCAAAAAAAAAAAAAAAACTTTTCAAAATAAATTTCAACATTTTGCACCAATAGATATATTCTCGTGCTAAACACAAAAAAATAGATATATTTAAAACAATAATCTATGTTCATATTTGAAACAATAATTTATATTCATATTGATTGAATAAACAAATATATATATGTACATAGTGTGAATTTTGTAGTCTATTTCTTCAATGTTTTTTCAAATATCTATAACAAATAAGAATACCTCAATTAATGGAAATATAAAGCCATCAACTACATTATCTGATGAGCCTCTTTATGCTTATCACCTTGTGAAATTGTTATGGAATGTAATTTATTTAAATTATGAAAATTCCATTTTAATCTTGCTATAGGCTTGCATAACTTGTAAAGTATGCAAAGATTTGTGATTAGAATATACAATAGTCTCTTTACATAGTTAATAATGTCTCCAATGGTGCACTATCTACCTATATTCAGTAATGTCTCCATTGGTTCACTATCTACCTAAAATATGATGTATAACTTATGATAAAACTATTAAATATATTTGCGAGATACGAGATATGCAAAAGGATGTTCAAATTAAGCGATGATAGCATATTTATTTAGGTGTTTTATGTTTTTTAAATTTAAAAAGGTTGGCACATATATGATAATATTATAATTGGATATTAATATGCTCTACATATAGATTCTAATTCTATAAATGAGGCTTTTTTTGTGTTTCATTCGATATAAAGATTAATTTAGAGTTGTTACATATTATTTAATTAGGAGGTCATTCAATATGTGCAAAGAACAAGATCAATTTTTAATTGATTTTTTTTTAAACTAAGGAAGATGTAAAAAAAGACAAGATAGGTTAAGTTAAATAGATTTTTCATGAGTTTTATATTTTTTATATTAACATTAAATCTTTTGTAATTTTCTATATTAAATATATATAATCTTATTATATATAAAGGAATATACAAAAAAAATTCCATACAACATGTGTATGCAAAAACAAAATTCAAGGTATGTAACTGAAGGTTTGTAAATGGTTATAGTATATAACAATCAATTGAATGAAAGTTGTTGATACATCTCTACATTCACTCAAACACACTCCATCAATTGAATGAAAGTTGTTGATACATCTCTATATTCACTCAAACATACATTATTTCAACTAGACCATCATATTAACTTCATTTGGGGTTAAAATTGACAAATAACTTAGCATCCATCAAAATTATGTCTAAAACATTATTAAATTTATGTAGTGATTCTTAATAATGATATTTTTATATGCATGATATTCTATGCACATGGACTTTTTAAGAACATTTCAATTGGTGAAATTGCATGGTCTAAATGTTTTACTATTTTAGCATTTTCTAAGAACATTTCAATTGGTGAAATTGTACTAAATGTTTTACTGTTTTAACATTTTCCAAACTAGTTTTGCCCAAATTCCTTTCAAAAATATTACACATTTCAATTGGTGAAATTGTACAATCCAAGTACTCTATAGATTTTCCATGGAACTTAATCAATTTATACATTCAAAAATGTAATTTAAGCAATGGAAAATTTGCATTTCAACAAAAATTGCATAGCTAAATTTCAATGATGATTACTGGAAAAATTCTAAATAGATTCTGATAATGATTACCAAAAAAATGTTAAACATGTAAAACATTTAAACTTTTTTATTTTTATTTGTTCTTTAATTTCAATTGAAAATTCCCTCAAATGGCGAAATTAATATTGCATCCCATATTTCTCAACATAAATATTATAAACATCTTACAAAAATATCTTATCATCATATGCCTCTTTTCATATACCACTTGTATTATCAAACATCTTACAAGAATATCTTATCCTCGTATGCCCCTTTTCATACACCACTTGTATTTTCCTCGTAATAACATCACTATCCAATGCTTATATACAAGAAAGGGTAAAGGGGATTTTGGAACTAGATAAATTTAATATTGGGCATGGCAACATTCATATGTACTTTTGTTAAGTATTTGAGTACATTAATGTAATATTATAGAAGAAAATGGCGTTGCTTCCAATGCATGGGGTGCATTATATAAGAAAACTAATTATAAGACACAATCTTTAATTAGTGTTATGATTAAATCTTCATAAATATAAACTTTTATGAATGTAAATTTTCATAAATAGTTGATAAATTTTCATTTTCAACACATTTTTATTTGAAATTATGGAAATTTTTTTATCATTTTTAATAATTAATATTGTTGATATTTCCTTTTAAGAAAAACACTTTGTAATCATGTTTAGTTGACATTGTTGGTTTGCTATTTTATTATCCTTTGCATAATTAATTAGCCTCTTTTTTACCAATTTTCTCTATTCCCGCACTTAATTCCTATGCCTATTATACATTTACCCATACTTATGAAGCTAACATGCCTAATAAGATTGATGAGGTAAAATGTTGTTAATATTTAAAATTCCCTTTGTTAACATGCCTAATAAGATTGATGAGGTAAAATGTTGTTAATATTTAAAATTCCCTTTGTTTCTAACTATTTGGAAAGGATTTGGAGTAATCTTTTTGATGATAGATACTTCTAGTTCAATTTATGCCAAGCCTGAAGAGTTCTAGCCACCACAATTCACATCCTGCTATTCCAATTCAATTTTGGTTCCTATCATCATTAATTATCATAGTTCTTCTTGTCCAAATGGGAATTGACCACATGGGATTTGTCACTAGGACCCTCAACATGGTTTTTTGTTGTTCAGTTTGCACCCAAGTCACACATGTGAGCCTCTAGCTCATGGTGAAAGATCTGGTTAAATTTAGCAACAGTTTCGAGGCAACGATCTTCAGATGCAATTTCTGGATCTACGAGGATGAATCTAAAAACTCAAGGACATGGGTTTTGTGTCGAACAAGCTCAATTAGGTGACTTAAAGAAGAATTTCCAGAAAATCTGTGATTTGAGACATATGGAAATTTCTTCAACACATATTTCCCTTGATATACTATTGCGACTGATTATCAAAATCATTCCATTCAGCCACACATATTCCAAATCTAATTTCTAACCACATGTGCACTATTTTATAGATAAATATTTTTTTTGAAGATCCATAGGTTTTCGATCTAAAGGATTTCATTTGAAATGCATAAATATCCTATCATGAGAGCCTACAAGGGACTGATGGGATGAGATAGAACCATTGTAATGCTAAATTGTTGATTAGAGATTAACACAAATCTATTTATTGTTCATTACATGTATTGAGTGATTTAGTTATCTAAGTTCAGTTGTATTGCTTGTCTTTAGCATCGTTCATCGAGCCAGGAGGGTCCCCTGTGTAAGGAGTGTGTTGCTTCTATTTTAGTTAGTGTTATTTCAATTTATTAGTTGTGTGATTTAATTCCTATTATTTCATTTCTTGCATTTCATTTATGAGTTGTGTATGGAATTGTGAACTGAACAAAGATTATTTCATTTTGATTACATAAACCTTTATTACACATAATGATTGAAATCATGTAATAGTATTGCATCTGGTAGTGTAGTAGGGTAACACATTTAAGTCCCTAGAATCATATATGTAGCTTCAAATTAAATATGTTTCTTTAAATTTGCATTTACTTTATTTTTTGTAGCTAAGAAACAACTCTATTTATGCAGCTAAGCAATGAATAATTACTCTATTTTCTATAGCTAATCAATAACTCTGTTTCTATAGATAAACACATGAAGAATTTTGATTTTTCATAATAGTCACCTAAAGATAGATTAAGAAACTAATACATGCATATATTTTGCATGCACTTTGTCATCTAACGAACCCTGAGTTGATGATTTAATGTAGCAGAGTTCACCTAATTGAATTGATAGACATTTTTGGCACCGTTTCTAGGAAAGTGCAGAAAGGCATTAGTTTTTGTTTCTATCATTTAAATGCATATAGGAATGAATGCATGGGAAGAGAGGTGGTAAGACAAGAGGTAAGAACCTACACATTCACTATAAGTAGATATGTAGTGAGTCTCTCTTCAACCATTTAAATCATGTTAAGTAGAATGCAAGAATAAACAAAGAGATCCTAGAGGTAAATTCACTAGCGGTAGGAGTACATCAACCACCAATTCATGGAAAGACTAACTCATGTCAAAAGATAACTTAGTGACAATGATATCTTAATAACATGTGAGGTTCAAGTACATGATCATTTTTCAAAGTGCTTGAGTTTTATTTGAGTAGTGTGCTTTCATTTATGTCGATTTCATTCATTTTCAAAGGGTTGTAATAACCCTCCATGCATTAATCCATGTGCAAGACAAGGACTAGAAACCAACAAGAAGAATTCAAGCATGTTCAAGAATCTGTTGAGTAAAGAAGAATGCTACTCCAAGAAATCTCTCAAATCTTGTTAGTAGTTGGAAACATCTCTGCATCTCAGGAGGAACAGCTCTTGATAGAAATCATAAATATATCTGCATCTCAAGAAGGAATAGAAGTGCAAGGGATCCATGAGTAGCTTCCATAGGATAAAGATATAGAATTTTTTTCTAGTAATCCTTGTAAGCATCTAGAGGAGAACAACGAGCCATGAGAAACATTTTATAAAGAGAATATATTAGAACCAAAGATTGGGGAATTTCTACCATGCCTATCATCAAATCCTTTATGCGTTCAAGATACCCATCAACAAATAGTAGACGATTTACATGGCATGACAAAGAAGGACATACAAAGCGGTGGTAATGAACAAGTGAACTAAGGGAATTATAACTACGTTGAATTATGGTTCCAGGAAACTATCAGTTCACAACATTCATTCACTCTTCAACAATTCTTGACATCATATCAATCAAAGAAGATGGTTCTTCATATTCTGGTATCTATCAAAGTATATCTTTAAAACTTGAATATGAGTTTATTTGTAATTTTGTTATGCACATAGCTCCATTGGAAATAGTCCTACACTTGAGAAAAGGATTTATTTTCTTCAAGTAGAGTAGGATAGTGTAATAAATAAGTAAATAAAATAGTTAAGATAAAAAAAAGTCCATTTGTGGAAACTAGTTTATTGGCGCAACTGGACATGCAGTGGTGCGCATTCAAGGAAGGGAGAGGCGTCACCCTCTCATTTTTCCTTCGAGAATCTAAAGTGTGATCAAGGCAATTAATGCTGACAGGTCGGAAGAGCCAAGTTGTGTCTTCTCACAAGCTGGAGATAAGGTCGCCATTAAGTGGTTGACGGTAGGAGGGATCCCTATCGGATTCTTATCAGATTTCCATCATTGTAATCTGCCCATTAGACAGACGTTTTGAATGGTTATTAGACACCACTAGCTTAGCTTGGAGGGAAGCTCCTCGAGCCCCTATTGTATAAACTCTTGTATTGTTGCAAGTAGAGAGAGACATTGTAGGTAGATATAGGAGAATTGAGAACTGAGACTCAGTTGTAGTATGGACTCGTATATTGTAATGGACATTCCACCATTAATAGAAAAAGAAAAGATTTTCTTGTTTGGCAATTTCTTTGTAACGGATGTTTTGTTGTGAATGTCATTTGTATGCATTTGAGTTGTAGATGTATTTTATAAATCTTCTATAGAGATAGAATTATAATATTCTATATGTGAGTGTGTTGGATTAAGTCTGGTTCTCAAGGCTAAGTTCTAGGAGTGCACAAAAAAGGGTGGAAACTCTGTGAGCCGACGCAAGGAGTGCGTGTCTGAACTCAATCGATTCAGAAGAGAAACTCCCAGGAGGGAACACCAGGATAATTCACAGACTCGGAGGGAAATTTCAAGGTGGTTGAGTACCTTGGAAAGAAATACTGTGTAGGAGGAGACACAACACAGAGTTACTGAATACTCTGTAACAATATGCCAGGAGGGAATAAAGAAAGTACGAGAGCGTACTAGGGAAACACATTCTGAAGTGTTGGAATCCTTAGGAGAACCCCAGGGTTGTTGAACACTCTGAGGAAGGAAGGCTTTGCAAGAGTGCATCAACAAAGGAAAGGATATGCCTTAAGAATTCTAGAAGGGCTAAGGGAGAGGTCGTCGAAAGGCTTAGCCAAGTGAAAGAAGTGCTTCGAGGACACAGTAATTTCACCTTACAAGATCAGGAGGAAGAGCGAGAATTTTTCAGGAGGGCATGAGAAAGTCCACTGAAGGATGCATAGGAACTGAGAACCTCGAAGGTTTTCAAGCCGAGCAAAGTCATAGAATAATTTACGCATAACTCTGCAAGGAGTGCATAAGAAGGTCAAGAACAGTCTAAGTCTCGAGAATAAATTGCGCTACGTGTGCAAGAAGGTTGAGGACTTGCTGAAGTCCCCAAGACTGTGAAATAGTCCATCGCCAAGAGGGTATAGGTGGCAGAAGATCAAGATCTGGGATTTGGAACTCCGAAAGGTTTGCTAAGAGAAAAAAGATATCTTCGCGAAGTTGCAAAGTGCGGTTTGAATCCACACCGTTGGATCTGGAAGGAACGTGTGGAAGAAATCCACCGATTTGGAGGAATAACACTCTAGAAGATATTCGAGGAGGATATCGAGAGACTCCCGAAAGCTAGATTATGAAGAGATCGTAGTCATCAATCGGAAGGAGGGATGGGGACCATTGATCCTTGCATTGTTTGAATTCGTCGATTCAGATTTTGGGTAAACAAGAGTTGGTTGTCGTGGAAAGATATGAAGCCAAAAGCCGAAGCTCTTTGTGTGATTGATCCTCGGGACACAGGTCAAGGTCACGTGATAGAAAGGGCCTGGCACGGAGAGTGAGTGTCACCACCAATTTCCAAGAAGAGAACTGCGGGGTTGAAAGAAAACCAACACTTTGGAGAAAGAAGGACTTGTGATAGAGTTTGTCGGGTTCTAGCAGGGAGCCGAAGAGTCAATCCAACTCAGGTGTTGAGAACGATCCTAGACCGGGAGGTTGCACAACCCTGAGAGGAAGGAGGTGGGGTCTGCACCAAGTGCTATCCGAGCGTAGAATTAATTTCTGTAGGCAAGGGAGACAGAGTGCGATACTTTGTAGAACTATTGCAAGGTGTGCAGCAGTTGGTAAACAAACAGGTGGGATGGAGGTAAAGTAAGATGGTCGCTAAAGGTTGTGAGCGTAGTCAAGGAGAATCTTTCCCGCAGAGGAGTAAAGAGGAGATGGACAAGGAGCTTAGTGAAATCCGAGCAAATATTGAGAAACTAGTACTCAATATGCAACATGAAGCAAAGGTGCACTGGAGATACGAGTGGCCTTTGAAAAGGACAGCTAAGTTTCTTGTTCGAAATTTGTTGGCTCGAAGGAAACAACAGGTGGTGAAGAGGTGGTTGAGATATGTCGAAAACCTCAATGGAGAGGGAAAGAGATCTGGGAGGAGTCTCGTAGGTTGCTAGCTGGGCAATGCGAAAAGGCCAAATGATCTCGTAAACTTCCAGGAGGGAAGAGGAGACATCTCGAATTGCCAAGTGGGAAAGGGAGAATAGATGAGCTTAGCTGAGAGTTCCCGTCAGCAGAGGGTGTTGACATATGGATATGAGGAGGAAGAAAAGACTCATCCGTATAAGGATTAATGTGGAGCTGCAAGCCATATGAATGAAGATGATGATAAGTTGGAAACTTTCATCATAGAGGAGAAGGATCAGAGATGTGTTCTGGTCATTGGAGGAGTCGAGATATTCATTCCAAGTAGCTAAGGAGAGGCTAGCACAGGTGTTGTTGATGCAACAAAAGGATATCAAGCGAAGACTTTCATGGAGGAGAAGGAGCATATATTGAAGTTTGTCCCAACAGAAGAGGAGCACCTAGTTGAGTTACTCACTCAATGGGATATGGAGTTAAAGGAACTAGAGGATTGGTTGGACAGTCTGGAACCATAAGGTGGCTGCCAAGATATAGCCATACCAGAGGAGACTTACCAGCATGAGTTGCAGCTGGACGAAGATGGAATAGAACTAGCTGAAGAACTGACAAGAGTTATTTGGTCAGAGGAGGTATCTGAACAATATTTTAGTGGCAAGACTACGAAATTGGAATCTGCATCAGAGTGGCTAGTCAGTGTCACAAGGGATGAAGGGAGCATGGGAGATCAAGATGATACACCCATGGAGCGGCATGAAGATTTTCAGTCGAGAAGAATGCACAAGCCGAAGCAGGCGATGAAGTAGCTGGAAGAGGTCGTAGAAGAGATACAAAGGTTGATGTTGAGATCAGTAGAAGAAGCAATAATCAATGAGAAGCTGGATAGAAAGGAACCTGCACTAGCAGTAGGGAAGATGGATAAAAAACAACAGGATCAAAGAGGAGCAGAAGGACAACTCCAGGAGAAAGTTTGGGATCCAGGAGGATTTCAACAGAGATGGGAAGCTCATGAGGAGGATCTCATGAATTTTCATAGTCGTGGAGTATGATGCAGGAGCATCGCTCTACCTCATCACGTGCCCGCAGATTATAACGAGTGGTGCACATTCAAGGAAGGGAGAGGCATCTCCCTCTCATTTTTCCTTCGAGAATCTAAAGCGTGATCAAGGAAATTAATGCTAACAGGTCGGAAGAGCCAAGTTGTGCCTTCTCACAAGTTGGAGATAAGGTCGTCATTAAGTGGTTGATGGTAGGAGGGATCTGCATCCGATTTGGATCAGATTTCCATCATTGTAATCTTCCCATTAGATAGTCGTTTTGAATGGTGATTAGACACCACTAGCTTAGCTTGGAGGGAATCTCGTCGAGACCCTCTTGTATAAACTCTTGTATTGTTCCCAGTAGAGAGAGATGTGGAAGATAGAGATAGGACAATTGAGAGCTGAGACTCAATTGTAGTCCAGACTCATATATTGTAACGGAAATTCCACCATTAATAGAAAAAGGACAGATTTTCCTATTTGACAATTTCTGTGTAATGGATGTTTTGTTGTGAATGTCATTCGTATGCATTTGAGTTGTAGATGTATGTTATAAATCGTCTACAGAGATAGAATTATAATCTTATATATGTGAGTGTGTTGGATTAAGTCTGGTTCTGAAGGCTAAGTTCAAGGAGTGTGTGACAAAGGGTGGAAACTCTATGAGTCGACGCAAGGAGTGCATGTGTGAACTCGGTCGAGTCAGAAGAGAAGTTGTCAGGAGGGCACACCAGGATAATTCATAGACTTGGAGGGAAATTTCAAGGTGGTTGAGTACCTTGGACAGAAAGACTGTGTAGGAGGAGACACAATGCAAAGTTACTGAATACTCTGTAACACTTTGCCAGGAGGGAATAGAGAAAGTATGAGAGCGTACTAGGGAAACACATTCTGAAGTGTTGGAATCCTTAGGAAAACCCCAGGCTTGTTGAACACTATGAGGAAGGAATGCTTTGCAAGAGTGCAACAATAAAGGAAAGGAGATGCCTTAAGAATTCTGGAAGGGATAAGGGAGAGGTCATCGAAAGTCTTAGCCAAGCGCAAGGAGTGCACCGAGGACACAATAATTTCACCTTACAAGCTTAGGAAGAAGAAAGTGAAGTTTCTAGGAGGGCACGAGAAAATCCACTGAAGGACGCAGAGGAACCAAGAACCTCGAAGGTTTTCAAACTGAGCAAAGTCGTAAAAGAATTTGCGCAAAACTCTGCAAGGAGTGCAGGAGAAGGTCGAGAACAGTCTAAGTCTTGAGAAGAAATTGCGCTAAGTGTGCAAGAAGGTTGAGGAATTGTCGAAGTCCCGAAGACCATGAAATCATCCATCGTCGAGAGGAGCTAGGTGGCAGAAGATCAAGAGATTTTGGAGTTGGAACTCCGGAAGGTTTTCCAAGAGAAAATAGAGATCTTCATGAAGTCGTGAAGAGCAGCTTGAATACAGACCATTGGATCTGGAAGGGATGCATGGTAGCAATCCACCGATTCAGAGGAATAGCACTCCTGAAGATATTCAAGGAGGATATCGAGAGACTCCTGAAAGACAGAGTCTGAAGAGATCATAGCCATCGATCGAAAGGAGGGACGGGGAACGTTGATCCTCACATTGTTTGAGTTCATCGATTCAGAGTTTGGGGACACAAGATTTGGCTATCATGGAAAGAGCCAAAGCCTGAAGTTGAAGTGCTTTGTATGATTGAGCCCCAGGACATAGGCCGAGGTCACATGATAGAAAGGGCCTGACATGGAGAGTGAGTGTCACCAGCAACTTTCTTCAAAGGGCCAAGAAGAGAGTCACGAGGTTGAAATAAGACCCGCACTTTGGAGAAAGAAGGACATGTGATATAGTTTTTCGGGTTCCAGTAGGGAGCCGAAGAGTCAATCTGACTCAGGTGTTGAGAAGGATCCTAGACCGGGAGGTCGCACAGCCCTGAGAGGAAGGGGTGGGGTCTATACCAACCCACAAAATATAGACCTATCCTCACTCTTTAACATAGTCATAGAATATGCTATGAAAATGAAGGTAAGGGCTCAAGGAAAGGATGATTATATGAGGGATTTGTATATTCAAAACTTGTATCTCAAATAATAGATGGAGAAATGACAATAAGAGAAAGGAGCACTCAGAAAGAAACTTTATCAAGTAGTGAGGACCTAAAAAATTGGAAAAATGGGGAAAATAAACTTTTGTGGAGTTGAATAAATAAGAAAAGATAATCACTATCTCACTGGCATGGTTGAAGAATAAATTTGGGAATGTAAATAAGTGTAAGGCTAAATTTCATGGCATTGCATCGAAGGAAAGTGAAGACGTTGTCACATGTTTTGCAAAGATGCTCCTATGTTTTCCAAAATTCGTCGACATAACATAGGAAGAGAGAATGAAATTACAAAAGTGATAGTGACCCTATGGATGATTGTGGAAAATATAAAGGGGTCATTGGAAATGATATAGATATTGCGAAATAATAAAAATATATAGTAGAGAAAGAACTAAGGATGCCAATAACTAAAAGAGATGTTCATCCTAGAAAAAATTACAATATGACTTATCAGTCAACATGAAGAACTTTTGGAGGAGAAAAGAGGATTTAAAGTGGATTAAAAAAGTTAAATATTAGATGAAGAATATGAATAATTTGATCAACTTCAATAGAAACTTAGAGAAAAAAAATGCATGGCCAAATCGACTAACATGGTACTAAACAATTGGTCATCTTGTCATGCCAATATATGCATTCTACTAAATTCTACTAAATACAAAATGAACTCCTAAGTGTCCATATGGACTACTTGGGGTGCGAGACTCAATTGTAGTCTAGACTCATATATTGTAATGGAAATTCCACCATTAATAGAAAAAGGACAGATTTTCTTGTTTGACAATTTATGTGTAATGGATGTTTTTTTGTGAATGTCATTCATATGCATTTGAGTTGTAGATGTATGTTATAAATCGTCTACAAAGATAGAATTATAATCTTCTATCTGTGAGTGTGTTAGATTAAGTTTGGTTTCAAGGCTAAGTGGAAGGAGTGCGTGACAAAGGGTGGAAACTATTTGAGCCGATGCAAGGAGTCCGTGTCTGAACTCAATTGAGTCAGAAGAGAAGCTGACAGGAGGGCACACCAAGATAATTCACAGACTTGGAGGGAAATTTCAAGGTGGCTGAGTATCTTGGACAGAAAGAATGTGTAGGAGGAGACACAACACAAAGTTACTGAATACTCTGTAACACTCTGCCAGGAGGGCATAGAGAAAGTATGAGAGAGTACAAGGAAACACATTCTGAAGTGTTGGAATCCTTAGGAGAACCCCAGGGTTGTTGAACACTCTGAGGAAGGAATGATTTGAAATATTTCATCGACAAAGGAAAGGATATGCCTTAAGACTTTTGGAAGGGCTAAGGGAGAGGTCGTCGAAAGGCTTAGCCAAGCGCAAGGAGTGCACCGAGGACACAATAAGTTCACCTTACAAGCTCAGGAGGAAGAGCGTGAAGTTTCCAGGAGGGCACGAGAAAGTCCACTGAAGGCCACAAAGGAATTGAGAACCTTGAAGGTTTTCAAACTGAGAAAAGTCGCAGAAGAATTTGCACAAAACTCTACAACGAGTGCAGGAGAAGGTCGAGAACAGTATAAGTCTAGAGAAGAAATTGTGCTAAGTGTGCAAGAAGGTTGAGGACTTGCTGAAGTCCTGAAGACTATGAAATCTTCCATCATCGAGAGGAGACAGGTGGCAGAAGATCAGGATATTTGGGAGTTGGAACTCCGAAAGGTTTGCCAAGAGAAAATAGAGATCTTCGCAAAGTCACGAAGAGTGGTTTGAATCTAGACCGTTTTATCTGGAAGGGACGTGTGGAAGAAATCCATCGATTCAGAGGAATAATACTCTTAAAGATATTCGAGGAGGATATCGAGAGACTCCTGAAAGATGGAGTCCGAAGAGATCGTAGCCGTCAATCGGAAGGAGGGATGAGGAACGTTGATCCTCGTGTCATTTGAGTTCGCTGATTCAAAGTTCAAAGACACAAGAATTGGTTGTCGTGGAAAGATTTGAAGCCCGAAGTCAAATATCTTTGTGTGATTGAGCCCCGGGACACAGGCTGAGGTCACATGATAGAAAGGGCCTGGCATGAAGAGTGAGTGTTACCGCCAACTTTCTTCAAAGGGCCAAGAAGAGAGTCGTGGGGTTGAAATAAGACCCGCACTTTGGAGAAAGAAGGACCCATGATAGAGTTTGTTGGGTTTCAGCAGGGAGCCGAAGAGTGAATCTGACTCAGGTTTTGAGAAGGATCCTAGACCAGGAGGTCACGCAGCCCCAAGAGGAAGGGGGTGGGGTTTGCACCAACCTACAAAGTATTGACCTATCCTCACTCTTTAACATAATCATAGAATATGCTATGAAAATGAAGGTAAGGGCTCAAGGAAAGGACGAGTATATGAGGGATTTGTATATTCAAAACTTGTAGCTCAAATAATAGATGGAGAAATGACAATAAGAGAGAGGAAGAAACTTTATCAAGTAGTGAGGACCTAAAAAATTGGAAAAATGGGGAAAAATAAACTTTTGTGGAGTTGAATAAATAAGAAAATAAAATAACTATTTCATTGGCATGGTTGAAGAATAAATTTGGGGATGCAAATAAGTGTAAGGCTAAATTTCATGGCATTGCATCGAAGGAAAGTGAAGACATTGTCACATGTTTTGCAAAGATGCTCCCATGTTTTCCAAAATTTGTGGACATAACATAGGAAGAGAGCATGAAATTACGAAAGTGATAGTGACCCTATGGATGATTGTGGAAAATAGAAAGGGGTCATTGGAAATGATATAGATATTTCGAAATAATGAAAATATATAGTAGAGAAAGAACTAAGGATGCGAATAACTAAAAGGGATGTTCATCCCAGAAAAAATTACAATATAAGTTATCAGTCAACATGAAGAACTTTTGGAGGAGAAAGAGGATTTAAAGTGGATTAAAAAAGTTAAATATTAGATGAAGAATATGGAGAGTTTGATCAAAGTCAATAGAAACTTAGAGAAAAAAAATGCATGGCCAAATCAACTAACATGGTACTAAACAATTGGTCATCTTGTCATGCCAATATATACATTTTACTAAAATCTACTAAATACATAATGAACTCCTAAGTGTCCATATGGACTACTTAGTCGATATGAATCATATGAACATAGAAGTGGAGCAAGCTTTGGCGTTGTAGATTTTGAAGAGAAGTTGAAGTCCATTGTACCAACAATTTATAAAATATGTAGGGTTATCATTGGGAAGACAATGATAGTATAAACAAACAAGTCAATGCTCCAAATGGTAGTAAGATCCCCTCAGTAAACCAACCATTGAATACATTCTAACATGCAAAGACAAGTCTTTATGATGAACTTTTGTATTTGTGTAAAATTTGAGGAAGAAAATGTATTTTCATTGGTTTTGCATTGATTTCCTCCTTTGAGATGAAATTTTTTTGAGGTTGTGGGAGATACAGGACAGTTAGTTGACTATTCAACTAGCATAATGAGTCAACTAGAGTTATACATATAATAGTCGACTAAGAAATCAATTATAACTACAATTATAACTACCTCTCCTCAATGTAAAGAGGATAAATATGTATCATCCTTCCATTGTAATAAGATATATATATGGTAGATCGATAAAATACTATTCATTTTTGTTTCTATAGTTAATTCTCTCTCTCTCTCTCTGTGTGTGTGTGTGTGTGTGTGTGTATGCTTTTGTAGATATCCTCGAGCAACTCTTCTTGATCTGCACATTGACATGGAATAGTTTCTCCCTCTCTTATTCTTTAGCTTTTAAGTTGTGGATTTACCATTAGTGGCAACTTCTCATCCACCTCATGATCATCACTATTTACTTACTCTTCTTCTTTAGCCTTATAAAGTAGGAATTTCCTCATTCTCTTGGAGTATTTGTTTGGATGAAGCTTCAAGTTCATCTATTCATTATGTCTAATCTTCATATAGATATTACAAACACAATCTTACTTGATCCCTTCCTACTTTCCTTTTCCTTTTATAAGAGCATTTCAAGTATTCCTTGAATCTTGTGACATTTATATCCATGGGATATGTTCGATGCACTTTCCCATGAGTTAATCTTTGACCAAATTCCATTTTCCTCTATGTATTGAGCCTTGGAATATGTATCATCTAGTGTGTCGATGTCAAATAAATACAACTCCTTCTGAATATGGTTGTAAAAAACATTTTACATTCTTTAAAACTATCACTTCATCTATTTCTACAATATACATATTGATTGAAAATAAATGGAACTCTTACGTGCATTCTTCTACCTTCTTCCCTTGTTTTTATCGAATATATTTCCATGTGATCTTCATATTCAATTAGATAAAAATAATATATAGAATAATTATGAACTAAAACACATATTTTATGGGTAGCCTTCCTTAATGACATCCATGTCAATGGTTAAAATTTTACCACCAAATCAACAAATCTCCTACCACCTTCAGCTAAGCACCTCAACACTTATACAACTCTAAAAATACTTAGGTTGTGAATTACTCTTCGAGTCAATGAAATCAATAATATAGATTCTCCAGATAAAATTATCTATAAAATGAGTTTATCTCCATCTGTGTCTCCATTATAAAGGTATTCTATGAATGAAATGGGTTTACAAGTTGAGTGGTGGTGCCTTTCAAACTCACCATACTCATATACTAGGTATAGAATTTGGCAATGCTAAACTAGCTATGCTTGTGGTGATTTTCATGGAATGTATTTCCATGCTACTAGCTTATGAACCATCATTCAGTAGAGATGCAAATACCTTGATAATGTTGTTTGTTGTTTGGTTGAACCAGTGAAATCACTATATTGGAGATATTCTAAAGAAGGTATAGTTGTTGTTTCATATCTTGTTACAAGAATGAGAATTCTTATTCTACGCCTAATAATATTGCAGAAACAGATCTAGATTCTTCCACTCTAATGATGATTTACTATTATTCATCTATAATTTTCTCTTCTCACTCAAATTTAATGCTTCATATGGTTTCAACTCATACCCATAATGAATCTCCATTCTCTTAATACAAACTTCTAGTAATCACCATTCAATTACATCCACAATAACTCTACGAGTGAAATGAAATTGTGTTTTCATACAAAGTTAATCCATAAATAGCTCGACATGTCATCCCACTTAAGGATTCTTGGTTATGTTTCAAACCTTATACATTAAGGCAAAAGCATATGATTCTCCTATTTGTTGGTAACGGTTATAAAAAATGTAATTATCTGAACTAACCCAATGTGTAATTATTGATTATGCATAAATAAAAAATACAATAATCAAATCATTAACATAAATACATGTTGTGTAATTAGTAATTATGCATAAATAAAAATACAATAATCAAACCAGTAACACAAATACATGTTTATATTTAAAGAAAACCATGATGGGGAATAAAATCTATAGGATATTATTAATCACAAAACTTATAAAAAATATTAGTAAGTTTTAAGGGACAATCCTAACTAGAGTATTGCACAATTGAAATACAATTTAACTATAAAGATATTAGATAGATAATGTTTCTACCTATCCTATCTAAATTTCTCATGCATATCCTTGTGGTTTTGATCAATTATATGCATAGCCAATTAAGTGCAGGTACACCTTTAGAATGAGTGATTTTAAAGAAAATATAAAAAACATTGGGTTTCTTATATATGGCCTTTTACACCATCATTGATCATTTTAAAGATAACACATTCAAGTTGGAGATGCCAACCTAAATGGTAATTCCTTTACTCTTCAATGTGGCTTGAAACTCTAAGAATCATTAGTTTTTAACAATGATGAAGAGGAAAGTATCACATCAATTATTGAAGAGTTGGTTTCTAAAGTTGGCATAGAGTTGGAAGAAGATATGTTTCTATAGTTTAAAGAGTGGGATATTAAATAGAGAACCCTACAACTTTATTGATTTGGGTTTAAAAGATAGTTCATCCATGATAGTTAGTGTAACATGGAGAAAATTCAATCTAAGTTTCTCTAATTGATAAAATAATTGTTAAGACCAACAATTCCCAACTAGGGTTGTATGATTATAAAGAAGTCAAATATCAAATAATTCCATTGATCCATAAATGATGGGACTATGGCCAAATCATCTCATTAACACGGATGCTTATGTGGAATGAAAATAATCAATTGTCTCTGCATTCGTTCTATCAATATTGAGTTCAAAACTTCATGATCTGTGTTCATATATAGTTGCAAGACTTGATTACTTGGTTATTTTTATGGTTCCAAGGCCAATGCTTTACCAAGTATACCAATGCACTCTACACTTTTTTTCCAAAAGGAATAGCATTTCCTCTATGTGCTCAATATAAGCAAGCTCGAAACATAAAAAAGATTTTATATTGTTGGGAATACTTCATGGGAATATATATATATATACAGATATGTTTTCATGTATGTATGGATATAAATTTAGAATTTCTATGTAGATATGGTAACATTGTGGCTCCTAAAGTGCTTGCAATGAAAATTAAATAAACAGAACCATGTTTATACAAACTAATGTAGCATTTCAACCAATTAATAAATAGGATGAAAACACTCAATTATTCCTTTTACTACCACCGTAGCTATGAAGAATTAACCATACATATCTAATTTGTAATTTAAATCCCATTCAATGAAGGTTGTAGGTAATTGAACAACATACGATCTTGATGTCATTCTTTTTTACTCATTATTGACTTGAGAAAATCATAGGGATGGATATATGTAGCAAGAATGTGTTGCATAGAGTGAATGGAATGAAAATAAGTGTGGATACCTATGGATTAGATAAACAAAAAAAATTGTTTGTTAATGATGGCGTTGCAACACAGTGCATGAATTTATTTACACAATTGATGCAGACCCCCTACCTCTGCCTCAGCAGGGTCCGCTGATCTCCCGGTCAAGGATCGTTCTTCAATCTTCTCGAGCCGAAAATGGCTCTTTAGTTCCCTACTGGAACCTTCAACGAACAAATCCGCAGGTCCTTCTATTGAAACCCCACCTACGCGAACAAGAACAAGGCGTGAGATTCCCCTCCATGTGACCACCGACGGTGACCATAGGTGTTATCAAAAGGTGCTTCGTGCTTCGAGACTTCGAGTGTTTTTCATGCGATCCACCCTTGACTCCTATTTCCCGAATCCCCGAAAATGGATAACAGTCCTTAGCTCCTCCATTGAATTCTCTTGATGTGACCCTCGACTGTGACCTGGGGTCCAACCTTCAAATTGTTTTGGGTCTTCGCAACTCACGAAGTCGAAATACTTTTCACATCAGATATTTCGATTCCCGAAACCCTGAAATCCTCCCTTGAATTCTCTTGATCTAATGACTCACAGAAAATCGATGCTTCTACCTCTAAGTATTTTCACCGTCCGTTCAGATCTCGATGAGTCCCAACCGAGTAACTTGGCACTGACTCTACTGAGATTTTATCTTCTGACTTAAAACGTTTCCTCCTTCGCAACTAATCTACAACTGTTGTTCTCTTCCTCCCAAGATTATGATTTCTTCCTCACTTAGAAGATGTTCAAAGTTTCAAAGGTTTCAACCTTTGATTTCTCTGCGAGTCCTGCGACTTCGGGTCTCTTCTGCGTTCTGGAAATGTTGTCCCTCCTGAGCTTTTGAACTTGAAACAATTCACCCATCTCCACACTCCTTGTCCTCTGACTAGCCTTCAGATGGCTATCTTTCAACACTTCGCCCAAGTGTTGGCCTGGTGCACTCCTTGCACAGGTCTTCCTTTAGAGTATTCAACAACTCTATCTCTTTCTCTCCTTGAAAGTATGTAAGTGCCCTCCTAGCAACTTCTTGCTCAAGCATACCTGGATGAGCCTACAGAGTGTTCAATAACTCTATAAGTGTCTCCTTCTGGACACTTCTCTTTTTTTAGAACTCAAAACAAAGTCCTTTCTTGCACTCCTTACACTTTCTCGATGCCCACCTGGCAGAGCTCTACAAAACCTTTAGTAGTTTTGTCTCTCTGTGCCTTCCTCTACACAGTCTTACCTCCAAGGTGTTCAACAACATTGAGGCTTCTCCCTTGAGTTAATGATTCCTTTGGCCCGCCCTCTTGGCACGTTCTCGTCTGAATTCAACACAGAACTCAGATGTGCACTCTTGCACTGGCTCATAGAGTCCTCAACACTCTGTCATGCAACCTCTTGCATGAAGCCACAAAGAACCTAGATCGAAATCATAAAACTCACAGATAGAAGATTTTGTCTATCCCTATAGATGGAACCTATCACATACATATACAAAATAAATGAACACACACATGACATTCAAAAAACACATGGAAACACACAAAGAACCATGTGTAGGAAAAACTACTCTCTTCATTAACATAAATGTATGGTTACAGTGTGTACAAAGCTCGGACGACTACAGAGTCTCATCTCTCTCTCCCTATCCTAATATCATCCATTCTTCCTAATGAAAATAGGAAAACAAAGTATTTTTCAAAGAGGGGCTCCTCGATCTCTTCCCTCCAACCTACATATTCTCATTAATTACATTCAATGGTCATCTAGATCCGAATCGGATCTAGATCTTTAGCCTGTCATCCATTAAAGGCGACTCTATCTATAGCCTGTGCAAAAGCATGGATTTGGCTCTTCCAGCCTTACAATCATTTAATTACATTCTGAATTTTGAAAAATGAGAGGGTTGACGCCTCTCCCTTCATTGAATGTGCACTTTGATGTGTTTCCTAGTTGGTGCATTGCTGAGTTGGAGCGATGCTCCTGCATCATACTCCACTGCTGTGAAAAATTCATGAGCTCCCCGACTTTGTTGAAATCCACCTGGATCTCAAACTCTCTTCTGGAGATGTCCATATGCTCCACTGCTTCGCTGCTGCTACTGCATCTTCCCTGTTGCTATGGCAGGATTCCCTCTATTTAGCTTCTCCTTCTTGACTGCTTCTTGCACTAACCTCAACATCAGCCTTCTGATTTCCTCAATATCCCTGTCCATCTACTCCAATGGTTGGTTTTCCTTATGCAGTCTTCTCGGTTGCACTTCCTCCTTCTCAATGGGTAGATCAACTCGATCCCCCGTGCAATTTTTTCCATCTCTTGTGGCCTTAGCTTGCCACCCTGCTGCAAAATTCAATTTTGTAGTCTTATCACTAAGATGTTGCTCAACTTCTTCCTTTGACATCTTTGCTGCTGCCAGTTCTCCTGCTAGCATATAT
>JASDQU010099872.1:408512-434618 GCA_032191745.1 Picea mariana
GAATGTAATCTAGTAAAATTTTATCACTTTTTAAGACTCGTAATGGAAATACGAAAAAGGAACCCCCGTGGAATCCCCTTTAAGATCTTTTCAAACTCCCTAAACATGAAAAGATAGTCGAGTGACCTTGTTCTTTTCACGCTCATAAAAGTATTTGAAGAAAACGTCTAATGAGTGGTAGATTATCTCTTTTTTGGTCTTGTCGGACTAATTTACGAGAAAGGACATTTTGGAGTTTTCTTTAAGTGTTTTTCAGACTCTCTAAATATGAAAAACCCCTGAGTTTTATTTCTTTGGACTTGTAAAACAAGCATCAAAAGGCCCATATGAGACCGAGCCACTCCTTCGTAGGGTTTGTTAAACATAATTTGAGGGACTCATCTGAAGGATGAGCTTACATTTCAAGCATTTTTTATCCTCCTCAAGCTTGTGTAAAAATAAAGAGGTACTCACCATAAATGGTGGGGGAAAATTTGGAAGAAATGTATATCTGTATCTGTGTTAGTGGAAGTAAGCCTCTCTTGAACATGACACCCCTCTTCATTATTGTATCTAGGTTGGGAAATCCATTTGTCTCTCTTTTGGTCATCCACAAGTTTGTATGTTGGGTCCTCCTTGAGTCAATGCTGTCAAGAAAATTGTTGTTTTATTCATATGTTCAAGAGAAGTTCAATCTAAACAATCCTTCTATCGAGTCGGCCATCTGTAGTCCTCAAAATATTACCATGTCAGCCTTCCGTGAGTCATTTCTGAATCACTTTATACTCTGATCTACTTCAAATTTGTTACATATTTCGTGTCACTGATGGGGGATACATTAAGTCCCTCATGTGACAAGTCTTTTCCTGTCATCTTCAGCTCATTATCCAGGAGTTATACTTAGAAATCATTTAGTACCTTGGAACCTGCATGCCTCAATGGCATGTTTCCTTGTTTTCAACAATGAGTTCACATCATTGGCCCCTGATTGAAAATTCCATCGAGTGTTCGACTTAAGCTCATTAATTTACATTCATTGGATTGTACTAGAGTACCTTGGGGGTCATTGACATCAATGGTGATTTCCCTCACACTTGTTAATAGTATCCATTAATGACTGGTAATAAAGTGGTTTCTACCATCTTCGGCCTTGACACCTGTAATCACATGGATATATTCATACTTCAAGATGACGGAAATGAAGACCCTGGAGACTATCACATAGGTCCAGGTTGTGGTGGATTATTCATAAGTCTGTACTGATACATATATCCACCATGTATTTCTCGTGGCTATGTCCAAATTTGAGTCAGTATAGCATAGATCCATAGTGTATTTCTCATGGATATGGTGAATCATGATGGCATGGATCCATAGTGTATGATTGGTGGCCATGAATCACTTGACACTTATACTTAGAGTCACTTGTAGTTTGATTATGAGAATTCCTACCTCAATAAATGGTATATTATTATGCATATGCTTGATTGTTTGTGGGTTTCTGATCGATATGCTCCTTGTTCTCGACCGACACATTATACAAAGTATTTTAGTTGTCACATGTTCCAAATTAATACTTTGAGGGGAATTTTGTTACACATTATTTTGGTCACCCCCGTGATCACTGATGATATGTGTATTTCTTGCTTCTGTGTTCCTTGAAGCTACTGAAGAAATAAGACTTTCTCCCTGGGAAATAAAATCATCTCTCCTTTATTAAAATCCTACCAAAGAATATCGTCACACCTTGCCTTATGTTAAGGGTGTGAGGATGCCTGATTTTTTCATGTTTCACCATAGTGTAATGTGACGTTGTCGCATTCTCCTTATGTTTAGGGTGCGACGATGCTCAAACAAAAGAAAAAGTTGAAATTCACGAAGGTTCTAGAATGGAATCTATGGAAGGATGATGTGGCCTCTGATCAATTTGGATCTCACTCGCTTATATGATTTAGTGGGATCAACCTAATCTCTTCATCCATCCCTCTTCACTCTATATAAAGAGGGATCTCTCATGGGAAAGGCTAGGTTGGCTTATGCATGAAGAATTCTACTGAAGATTGTACTTATGATAGTTTTTCTTTAGCTTTCCAGGTCAGGTTGTGAATACTCTTCATCAAAAGAATTGGAAAAAAGGTGTGTGTGTGTTGAAGAAAAGGGCTATTGGAAGGGACCTTGCAACATCAAGGCATAGTTTGTATTCTCCACTTTCATCGATATAATGCAGTGATACATTTCTTCCCTATAAAAGTATCTCTATTTTTATTGTATAATTCCTTGATCTTATGCATAGGTTTCATTGGAATATATATATCGTTGTTCTATCTTTTTGTTGGTTTGTGATTCTTAACAGGTTCAACATCCAGCAAATCCAAGGATAGAGCAAGGAATAAACTAGTGAGGATCAAATGACGTTTAAATAGTATGTCATTTATCCCTCATTTGAACTAGTTTACATTACAATGAAATCTAAGCAGAAGATTTTATTCTTCTATGTTTTGTTCTAATTTCTTGTTTAAGTTAGGGACATTAGTTTGTGTCCACACTTACCGATTTGTCTGATAAAAGTGTCTAAATATCCTAACATCCCCACTTAAGAAAAACTTGGGATAAGATTGAAGGATTTTCAATAGTGACACAATAGAAGAAGGAAGGAGGAATTAGAGCCTATTCCCCCTTAATGACAACTTCCTGAACTCCTAACATAGATCAAAGTTTGGAAAACTTTTCTTCTATAAGAGACTTTGTGAAAATTTATGCAACTTGATACTCTGTAGGGAAAAAGAGAACTTCAATAACTTGATCATGAATGAACTTTCTGATGAAGTGCATGTGTAGCTCGATGTGCTTGTTGCGCTAATTCTGAACTAAGTATTTGGAGAGATTGATGGCACTCTGATTTTCGCATCAAAGGTTGGTCAGATGTTTTTGTTGAAATCCAACCTCTGAAAGGATCTGTCGAAGCCACAACACTTACTGAATTTCATTTACCTCCACTTGGTACTCTGCTTCTACTGAAGAAAGTGAAATATCATGTTGTTTCTTACAAGCCCAAGTGACAGGTCTTGAACTAAGGCTAAAAACATAACCTACAATACACTTTTGATCATCAAGGTCGTCGTCCCAATCTAAATCAGTGAAACCAACCAATAAAGGAGTCCTTCATGAACTGTAATGTATCTCAAACTGAACTGCACCACAGACATAGCGAAGTATCCTTTTAGTTTCTTTCCAATGGATTTCATAGGGTGTTTTCATATACCGGGAAATAAGACCAACAACAAAGGAAAGATCAGGATGGGTATGAGTCAAGTATAAAAGGATACCAACTAATTGATGGTACAAGGTGGAATCAACTTCAGGAAAAGTACGGGTGGAAATAATCTTGACTCCATACTGGAAAGGAGAAGGGGTTGGTTTACAATCATCCATGTGAAAGAAACAAAGAAGGTCACAAGCATACTTAGACTGGGAAAGAAAATATCCTTCATTGGTTTGGAAAACTTGGAGGCCAAGGAAATAGTGCAAAAACCCTAAGTCTGTCATTTCAAATTTATTCTTAAGGATGGTTTTCACATGGTTTAAAATTTTTGAGTCACTACTAGTAAGGATAAGCTCATCAACATAAAGGAAAATGATTATGATATGAATTCCTAGTTTCTTGGTATAGACGCTAGGATCAGAATGACATCTAGAGAATCCAGTGTCAATAAGAAACTTGTCCATTTTGGCATACCAAGCTCGGGGAGCTTTCTCAAGAGCATAAAAAGATTTCTTAAGGTGACAAACAAGGCTAGAGTCATTGTGGACATATCCAGAAGGTTTTTCATCTAGATTTCTTCTTGAAAATATATGTGTAATAAGGTGGATTTAACATCCATTTGATGGACCTCCCATTTATGTGAGGTAGCAAGGGAAAGAACAAGGAAGATGGAATTCATTTTGGCTACAGGGTAAAAGGTTTCATTATAGTCAATTCCTTCAACTTGAGAAAATACTTTGGCAACTAACCTAGACGTGTGTATTTCAACACTTCCATTTGATGCATACTTAGTTTTATAGACCCATTTAGATCTGACAAGTTTTCTTCCTTTTGGAAGAGGTACAAGATCCCAAGTATCATTTTCCATTAAAGAATGATACTCTTCATTCATTGTTGTATCCCAATCTGGATGACCTGAAGCTTCTACAAATGTCTCTGGATCATGAGTCTCTAAAACTTGATCCAAAATAGAAGAGGCTCATTGGAACTGTGAATGTGTTCGACACTGATCTGAAGGAACACCGACAAGACCACCAACTGCTTATTGTGTTGAAAAGACCCATCTAGGAAGTGGTGGAACTAGTGTTGGTTCAGGTTAAAAGAACTCATCTAGAGGAAGGTGAGAAGGCAGAGGTGGATTGTTGTCCTTAGTGTCATCATCTGAAGAAGAAACTAGAATAGGAACATAAGAAGCAACAAACGTCGAAGATGGATCACATGCCAAAGAAGTCACAATCGTTGAAATAGGCTCGTAGGCCAAGATATTTTCAACAAATTTAACATCTCTTCTAATAATAATTTCTTTACAATGTGGTTGAATAAGTCTATAACCTTTGACATCTTCATAATAACCAACAAATATACAGTTCTCACTTTTAGGATGAAATTATTTCCTTTTCTCATCAGGAATGTGAGCCCATGCTATACTGCCAAATACACGAAAGTGACTTGCATCTGGTTTAATTTTAGTCCAATCTTCTTTCGGTGTTATATTTTTAAGAGCCTTTGTGGGAGTATGATTTACTATGTAATTTGCATAGTCGATTTCTTCCTCCCAATACTTTAGATTTAATCCCTTAGATTGGATCATACAATTAGCCATTTATTTTAATATGTGGTTCTTTCTCTTAGCAACACCATTTTGTTGTGGTGTATATGGAACAATGTGTTGCAACTGGATGCCCTGTGTAGTGCAGTAACTTGTAAAATTATTGTTCACATATTCGCTTCCATTATTTGTTCCTAACTTTTGAATTTGATGTCCAAATTTCTTTTCGACAAGGGCCTTGTAGGCCAAAAACTTGTCAAAAAATTTTCTCTTAAGTTTTAAGAAGTAAACCCAAATACGTTTGGAAAAGTCATTAATGAAAGTTAAGAAATAATTTCACCCAGAAAAATAAGGAGAAGAAAGTGGACCACACAAATCACTGTGAACAAGTTGCAAAGGGCCTGAGGCATGCCAAGAGGCATATTTTTCAAAACTGTCCCGATGATGTTTGTCGAGAACACAACCGACAAAAACACCATCTCTGCATGAAATAAGAGGAAGACCAGTCACCATCTGTTGATTACATAGTTGTTGCAATGAACGATAGTTTAGATGACCAAACCACTCATGCCAAAGTTTTCTCAAGTTATTGCTATGAGCAACAAAAACTGATGAAAAAGATGATGAACCAAATTTTTCAAACTTGTACAGCTTGGTAATATCATCAATAATTCCAATTGCAAGAAAATTATTAGTATCTTTTAGATCCTTGATTACAACTTGGTGAGGTGAAAACTCTACGGTTTTTCCTTCACCTGAATGAGTGATTTGATATACTGATAGAAGGTTACAAGAAAGAATTGGAACACACAATACATCATTTAAATGACCAGTATCTACTTGAACTGTTCCAGATCCTAGACACTAAGATATCTATCATAACCAACAAATATTTTCTTGGTGTTATATTCATTTAGAGCACAAAATATGTCTTTATCCTTACCCATATGATAAGATGCTCCAAAATCAATAAGCCACTCATCAAAAGAAGAAGTAGAATCAATATTGATGCTGTGCTTCTTCACTAGTGCTTCTAAAGCTACCATCTTCTTGAAACATTTGGACTCATCATAACCATCTTTATCACAAAAGTTGCAATGTTTGTCAGTCTTCTTATTTTTATATTTTGCTCCTTTGTCACCATTAGGAGATGAAGTTGTCTGAACGGGTTTGGGGCCCTTATTTTTCTTGTTTTTGTAGCGAGGATGGTGCTATTGGGATACTTGGGTTTATCTTTCTGCTGGGAAACTAAGGCTTTGTTGGAGGTACCTGTAGTGTTGATCACTCCAAGTTGTATAATATTATCTTCCTCTCTAATCAAAGAAGCACAAAATGACTCAATAGTTTTTTTATTATAAGTTGTTCCTAGAGCCTCTCTCATGGTGTAAAAGGTAGATACAAACAAATAATATGCACTACCTAACTTAGAGAGAATAATATATATGCAATGCTCTTCCTCCATCTTTATCTCACATTCTTCACATAAAATTATGAGTGTTTCAAACTTAGATAGATAGTCTCCAATGCAAGAAAAATCACTTGTATTTAAATTCAGAACTTGATTTTCTAATTGTTTTTCTCAAATATTATTGAGTTTACCAATCATAGTTTCAATTTTTTCCCAAGCTTCATCAGGGTCATCAATTTCTTTAAGATGGAAACTTAAATTTGGAGAGATGGACATTTCAAATAGTCCACATGCTTCATCACTCCTATTGGCCCATTTGAGTTTCTTATCAACATCAACGGGTTATTTTTCCTTTCTCAAGGTAATTTGGTACAAGCCTTTACTTCTTAATAAATCCTCCATATGAGATTTCCATTGGAAGTAGTTGGTGCTAGTAAGCAAAAGATTACTGGAAGAATCCATATTAAATATGTAGATAATATTGATTTAAAAACTGAAACTAATGATCTATATGGAAATATCTCGAAAAATTATGTGGTTTTAAAAAAAATGGCACTAAAAATGGACTTCGGATGTGAAAGTTATGCCCTTTCTAAAAAAGGCATAAATGGTAACCAAAGGAAAACGTGGTGGTGTAGGTTGTTTTATGAAGTGACCCACTTTTATAAGGAGAAGTGGGAATCACTTTTACAATGAATTTACTTTCTAAAATAAAAGTTGCATGCAAAATAAATACCTCTAAAATAAAATATTAAAGCTACTTATAGTGATTCACTTTTATACTTGAAGTGAAATACACTTTACAATTTGAGCATGAACTTTTTCAAAAAAGTAACAAAAGAGAGACTTGAACTTAAGAACTCTTACTTAATAAGACAATTTTTAACCAAATGGTCTAGCAAAACATATTGTATTTTTTAGCAAGAGTTTTGTCGTTGTTGTTGAAGACGTCCTTGGAGAGTGTGTTAAAAAAAAATATTTTCACACAAGACAATTTTTTGCGCCTCGATGACAACAAGGGTTAGATCTCGGTTAGCTTACCCAGAAGATGCACCTTTTCCTATATGTTTCTGATTTTTTGATATCGCACAGAGTGTGAGGCAAAGAACATGTGCATATCTAATAGAGTAGCAACCCGGAAACAAATAATATAAAATCGAAATAAAACCAAAATAATACTCTGCAAAAATTTAAAAAAAGTGTATTCATGCTTTATACCTCCGGATCTGACTGAAATGGTCATATGTTGGGCAAACATAAACCTTTTTTGAGTGAAAAGATAAGTCTTCTTGACTAAAGTGAGCACTCATAACGAAATGGAACAGTCCTCTCAGCATAGAAATGTACGGAAATGACATAAAATATTGATGAGGAAACTCAACTTCATGATCTCGATCTACAACATGAGAGGGTCTTCAAATAGGATTTGATACCATGTTCGACAACACAAGTATTCCAATAGAGGATGAACACCTTTAGTAACCTCTCACACAACCAAATCAAATATCAACACACCGATGTTTTAACGTGGTAAAACCCCTACGAGGAAACATCCATGACCCCAACCAACATGACCACTTGGAGAAGTTTATTAATTCAAAAGAAAAATATTACAGAGAGATTTTACAAGAGAGATTCTCACAATCAATCATTGACAAATGACCCTCCATGCTCTTTAAATAGAGATCATGGACCAATCAGGTGTTAAGCCACAGATCAATGGACGTTAAGATAGAGGAGAATATGAACCACCAAATCACTCTATGTCGGGAACATATCGTGACCATCGGATTTCCTAACCACAAATGCATACTAATGCATACTAAAGAAACATACAAAGAAACACACTTTTACCTGATGACACATTAGACCAAGTAGATCTTAACTAACTCCTAAGTGTCTAAATATCCTAACGTGTCCTGCCACAACATCATACGGCCTGCCATGTGACACATTTTTACTAGTCCATGTGGGTATTGAAAATGCCAAATTTGAGTGACATGTGGAATCCTATTGTGCTACCATGTCAACATGTTTAAATCATCATGATGTCACCCTGACAATTATATGGCTTGTACAGATAAGCCACGTGGAATCCTATGGCCCTGTCACGTGGCACCCATGTTTTGAATTTTTCCTTTTTCTTTCCAAAACTTCAAAATACGATATATTCCTCATACGACATCCATTTTAGGAGAATCACATGTCATTGGAAAGCTCTTGTTGAGTGCTACACAATAATACCATTTTTTTTTTAGCATTTGAGACTATTTATTTTTTAACAATCACAGATCCTCATGAGTCATTCCTTCCCACTGGAAAAACTTTTAGACCTCCGAAAGTATGGATTTAGTCATCAAATTGGTGATGATAAATCTCCCTCACTTTTTTGGTATCTATCGTTTGTGTCGATATGCACTTCAAATTGATCTACATCTTGGACTTCCATCTTGGGACCGATCTCCATCTTGGATTTCCATCTTGGATCTCTATCTTGTCTCTCCATATTGTCTCTTCATTTTGGATCTACATCCTAAATATCCATATTGGATTCCCATCTTATATATCCATATTGAATCTCCATCTTGGATTTGATCTCCATCTTAGACCTTCATCTTGAATTTCCATCTTGGAACTCCATCTTGGATTTGATCTCCATCTTGTACTTGATCATTCTAGTGTTGGTCATGTCATGTGCCATCTTGGATTCACTATTCTTGTACGGCTTGATGTATCTATTGGAGCCTCTAAATGAAATTCCTGTTCATTTCCTTCACTCACTTCCTTGAAAGAAAAATCCAAGAATGTTTTCCCAAACAACTATATTGTTTGACTTTCCTATTTTCAATACATATTACATGAACATGGAATTTGCATAACATTTGTACCTATCATAAATCATACACTTTACATGGCATTTAATCAACAACCACCTATACTTATTTAACTTTTTTAATAAGTATTCTAACTCATTAATTCATACAAAGAAGACTATTTCCATCCTACTTTAAAACAATGAAAACATAATTTAGAGGGACTACATATGCATGCCAACTTTTCTATTTACAAATTATAAACATTAATGTTCCATTTTAGGTTGCTTTCCAAAATGATAATCATAGTTTTTCTATTGTAGGATGCTTCCTCATAATGGAATAATCCTAGATACCTATCCAGGGAAGAGATAGGTTGGATTCTTCATGGACTCCTTCTTCTAACAGTTTTACCAAATAAATTCACCAATTCATGGTGATGACCTGGATTACAACTTGATGTTGTACTCAACTTCTATTTCAATGTCTCAAAGTATTTGTGTTTCTTCCCTCACCACTAAAATAACTGTTTCACACATGTTAATGCATGCAAAGGAGCTACTATATATGAAAAAATAGAAATAAATTTCCTCTAGTATTGTACTGCCCCTAGGAACCTTCTTACTTTTGTCACGGTACTTGGCTTGGGCCAATTTAAGATGAATTCCACCTTAGAGGGATCTACCTTCAACTAACCCAAGTATACAAGATATTTCTTTCCAAACTCACATTTCAACAAGTCCATACATAAATTCTCCATTTTTAGTACATCAAGTACTTTCTTTACATGCATTGCATAATCCTTCCAAGTACGACTAAAGACCAAAATGTCATCTAAATACACAATAACAAAGACATCTATAAAAGGTATGAAAACATAATTCATTACCCTCATTGTACTGAGTGTAGCCATCACTTCCATGGGGCTCATGGGAGGATATTCCCCTTCCTTTCCCATGGAATCCATCTCACGTTTATGAAATATCCTTTGGATTTCTGGATTGTAATTTGCAAGATTGATTTCAACTCACTTGAGTCTAGTTCTTGTAATCATTCACATGTCAACGCTACTCTGATACCACTTGATATGAAAATATTAAATTACCATTCTAACCATTACTCCTTCATTGATAACAAATATTTTCTAGTCTCAAATATATTTACTTTTGACAGTCCATCTTGCATTGTTATTTGAATTGTGTCACTTAACTAAAATCTTAAACTTATGACTGTCGACTTTCTTAATCCATTCTTCACAAGTAAATTTGTGAAATGTAAAGAAGATATCGAAGATAACAATATCAACAAAAGCACAAAAAAACTTGATAATGAAGTTCACCAGACATCCTAGCTATGTCTCCAGGTCCACTCCCAATAGTGAGACTGTTCTTCATTAATTTCAAGATGATGAAATAATACAAATAAAGTTTTACAATTCAAATTCGAAAATCACTTTGCAGATCTGCAACTATGTTACAGAAACAAAAACCACCATTGGCTTCTACAGTAAATTTTGAGACTTTAGAGTACATACTCTACTACACTTGGCTTGATAATAAAGGATCTAGAAGATTTTCTGATAGGCTAATAAAACTAAAAAATGGAGGTCATATCCCAACTCTTCTAGAAATTTGAGAACTTTTGATTATAAAGTCGATATACTTCTCAAAAGGCTCTTGGGACTCCCCCTTTATCACAAACAGTAATGCTGTGCTCTATCGGATCTGTACTTTGCATCAATTTTTGTGCCCAATTTCCTCCAACACTTTTATGTTCAACTTCTCCAACTCAGAAACATAAGTCAGATTCAAAATCCTATCGAAATTCTAAGGCTTTCAAGTATCAACTCGATAGGGTTTTGAACAGGATCTCAGGACTCCCCCTTTGGCAAAAACTCCAAGAGTGTGCTCTCTCAGTTCATACCACCTCAGTATGCATTCCAAAAGCTGTCCCCTCACCTCAATTTTTGTGTCATCCTAAATAGGGTGTGAATTTCCAAATTTGGCGGAATGTGCCAGATTTAGTTATGTTTTGATCATATTTTTTTAGCTGTAGCCCTCCTTGGAAATTTCAGGAGTCCCATATGGTACCTCTTGATTGGTCCATGTGGCAGTCTACCATTGGCTGGCTTCCTACATAGTCATCTCCCTGTCAGATGTACAAATCATGACATGTTGATTGTACAGATTTCATGTTAGCCTGCCAACTCACCTATATGATCATGCCACATCAGCACCTAACTGTACCTATCACATCAATTTACATATGAAACATCATCATCCATCCTCCCACATCATCGCATGCCCTACCACATGCCACTTTTTTACTGTTCCATGTGGGTGTCGAAAATGCCAAATTTGAGTGACACATGGAAGCCTCTTGTGATGCCATGTCAGTGTGTTGATGTTATAATGACATCACCCTATCAGTTGTACTCCCTGTATGAATAGGTCACATGGAAAAATTTGGGCCTGCCACATGGCACCCTTGTTTTGACTTTTTCCCTTTTCTTGATGAAACKTCAAAATGTGATATCACACATTGTTGGAAAGCTCTCACTGAGCTCTATGAAATGGTACCATTTTTTGTTAGCATTTGAGACTATTTATCTTTTAGCAATTACAAATCCTCGTGGATCAAGAAACGTCTTCTTCTGGCTTACCATCRAAATTTGGCATGTTATATTGTAGCTTTGAAGGTACTTTCGACCATAATGGATCATGCAAAATGGGTTAATTTGTAAAACATGACAAATCAGGAAAGTTTAACTTCTCCAAGAAATGAAACAACGTGTTTGCAAAGGAATGTGGGGTGGATGTCAAAGGATCCTGATGCCCGATTGGTCCTTAAGGCCCCTCCATATATGTGTTTCTTTATGGAGGAGTTCCAAAAGGGTAAGTTCCCCCAGGAATGGAAGAAATCATAGGAGCATGACTACTCTCGGAACCAAGGATTCCCCTAGTGGGATTACCTCCAAGGATAAAAGGGATAGAAATTTCCACAAAAGGATTACCTCCAAGAGTGGGTATGGACCCTACAAGAAAATTTCTCCCCTTACCAAAACTATCCCCGAATAAGTAACTTCTAGGACCAGACAAAGGGATAAAAGGGTAGCCACCCCACTGAGCATAATTTCCCCGAAGGGGAGTACCCCCTGGAATAATGGTATATCTATAAATTCCACTACTCCCAAGACCAAAAGTCCCCCCAACAACAAAGGTGAATGGTGAAGGGATAGAGATCCCAATAATTGGTGTAATACTCTAGGGGATGTTAAATCCCCCCGAAACAAGGTCCCCCCTAGAATGACTAGGAAGAACCCAAAATCCACTAGACATAGTCCAACCGAAGGGAAAACCATCATTTTACATCACTGGGCCACGTAAAGGGACACTAGGGGTTGAACAAGTTCCACTCTCAACATTGAAACCATTGTTAGGATCCCCACTATATGAATATCCATATGTGTTCATCACAACATATGGGATGGGAGTGCTAGCACTAGGTAGACTTATGGAAGAAAAATTAGATATGGCAGGAATCAAATGGAGAAACCTAACAAATGGGCATGTATGGTATAGGTCCAATGGAACTAAGGGATGGAAGGTGGAAATCATTGGGGTTCCCCTTGTAATTCTCATTGATGGGATAGAAGAATTAAGAACACTAGACAAAACTCTTGGACTTGACACATCGTAATGTTGAATAAACAAGGAAAAAGGTTCACTAGAAAATTCCCTGAGCTGGACAAGTATGGGGTCGTTAGGCCCATTAAAAGTAGAGTTAAAAAGAGGTCAAATACTTTCATCGACCAATTCAACATCAAATGTCTCACTCTCCTTAGAGATCTATATCATTCTCTGTACTCTTTGTGTCCTACTTCTCGCCGCTTAAGAGGTGGTTAATCCTTGGTGATAGGGACAAGTCTTTTTTGTCGATGGGACCAAAAAGTATGTTGTTTCGCCAAGATGAAAAAATGCTATGACCAAATAACAATTATCCTATGGCTGATGTAGAATTGAAAACAAAGATCACACCCCTAACAAATATAGGCCAATGATAAAAAAAACCAATGGATCAAGGTTCCTTCCAAAAACCAATCCTTTGGGGGAGATGAAGTCCCCACAATATTGCATATAAAATGTGTGAGAAATAGTTAAAATAATCTATGCAAAGTAGCCACCACTGGTGAAATTACCATTTATTAAGGTGGCACCCTGTAGAGCAACTAAAACTGTGATTGAATTTTTTTCCTAGGTACCAAAGGTATATCCCACCTGCACTCACCTATGTAACTAAATGGGAGAGGAAACTAATGTTACCATTTCACAATCAGTGACAGGGTGAATATTCATAGGTCCAACCACACTTATGGTAAGAGAAACTAAGCCCGAAGCCTCAAAATCGCTACTTTGTAGAGAGTTTTGGCACTTTGAGACCCCAATACACGTAGTATTCGAAGTATTCTAGAAAACACTAAGAAAAGGAGAGAGGGATAATCACCCTACTTTCCCCAATGAGGCCTCATTATTTACTCCTTTTTTCAAGGAGAATACTGACAAACTAGTTTTGAAAATAGATTTACACACTCTTTAATGACTTCTATGTTAAATCATTTTGTGGCCTTCGAGAGTTAACTCTCCAATGATGCACCAAGGCCCTAATCCTAGCTATGTTGGTGTTGCTAGAAAGAAAAAGAGTCTAGTTATTTTTATACTACACATTATTTTTCTTAATGGTTGTTTTTAGTCAAGGGAATGCATGAAACTCCAATGGTTTTGTATATCCTTTCCAAATCCAAGGAAGAGAGAAATGCGTACAAGATATGAAATTTTTTCTTTCAGTGAACTCTAACTAAGGAAGGAAAAAAAAACGTTTTCATTTTTACAATTAAAAATAAAACCTTACAAACATGCAAAAAATATGAAAGATGAGCCAAAAAACTAATGAAGATCCTTAATCATAAAACAAACCAATGCAACCTCTTTTCAAGCACTCAAAATCTTACACCCTAGTAATTTTTTTTTCTTTTCTTTTTATTTTTGAAATATTGGTAGTGATGCTTCGAAAAAAAAACAAGAAAAGGGCTATGTTATATTGGTAGTGATGCTTCAAGCACACTCCAATATCTACATGGGATCAAAAACCAAAAATCTTGGAAAAGGGATCTAATAGAGATCTAGAGTTTGGGAGAGAAAATTTACAGGGGTTGTAGTGCACTTTGTATTTACCAAAAACATATCATGTAATATGTCAAAAGAAATCCTATAAAATCCTCTATATAATGGATTTAGTTTGGTATAAATCTTATTTCTCTATCAAAATATATCAACCAAACAATCCACATGGCCATCGCAGAAAATATGCAAAACAATTGATTTTAAATTAGCGATAATTTCACTTTTTGAACACTGATTTGGATGACTGTTTTTTGAAAAGGGACAATTTTTCAAGAGGAATATCCTACGAATAAGAAAGACCTCTCTTTGATCTACCCTTGATCCAAGACAAATAGCAGGGATAGATTACTAAATGGTTTCCCTAGATCCAAACAAGTAGTTTCCTTTCATACTAAGAAGATATAGTGGCATAACTTTTTAATGAAGGTTTTCCTCAAATGTTCGGTTTATGTAGCTCTCGATATCTAACACTAGCTTCTTTGATCTGCTTCCTACACACAAGAAATAAACAAATACCAATCTATGAATGCTACTAGTGTTAGGAAATCACAATACTACTCTAGATCTAACCTAATCTATACAAGGAGAGATCAAATATATATTATACAATTGAACATAATCAATATGGATAGGGAAAATGTTGGATTATTGAGAGGGGGTGGGGGGGGGGGGGTGAATCAGTAAGATCAATTTATACCAATTTTAACCACAATATATTTATTCTTTCACTTTAACAAGAATTTTCAGCATTATATCATCAATGTATAATCTATGAATGCATCCAATCATATATATCGTAATCATGTAAACATAAGTAGCATCAAATCACATTAAGAACACAATACACCAATGTTTAAGTGGAAACCAAAATGTGAGAAAAACACATAATTCTTTCTTATATATATCAATAATTCATTCATAGGAAGCACAAACTTCCAAATTCTACAGTTGAAACTAGAAGGAGGCTCCAACCCCCTATTCTAAGGCTTCAACCTGAAGGAATCTACAACTCCCTGAATTCTCTAGATCCAACCATAAGGAGGATACAACCCCCATGGGTTCTCTGTATCCAACTAGAAGGTGGCTCCAACCATCTACTTCTTAGGATCCAACCTGAAGTAATATCCAACTCCTTTATTCTTTGGCTCCAATCGAAATGAGGATCCAACCCCCTTTCCTTGCCCCATATCGTCTCCCCGAAATATAAGTGTAGACAAACTATCATGAACTATGCCACTATCATTGCCACAAACTATGCCACTGTCACTTCCATTGTCACTATCATTGTCACTGCTACTATTACTGTCACTGTCACTTCCACTGTCATTATCAATGTCACTTCTACTGTGACATCATTGTCGCATCAAAATGTATCATGTCACTGTATCCAACCTGTCCCTATCAATCGAACACTATCAAAACAACATGTCCAACCAATGATTGTCCCATCCACGAAACTAGATCCACTCTCATCCACATGCAAATCATGCCAAGATCACTAAGAACACATCTCAAACCATATGCTCAACATCACCAACACATGCCTCTACCAAGCATGTACCAACATCACCACATACCATCACAAGATATGTGTCTCAACCATGTACCAATCCTATACCTTACATCAACCATACATCATCTTGTACTTGTACCATCAACAAGTGCATAAACCATGCACCAAACCTATATCACCACCTATACCACAACATGTGCACCAACCATGCACCAAACTTGTACCAAAACGTGCATCAATCATGCACCTAAGTAATCAACACATGTACCATACCATGTACCATAACATGTTCCAACCGTGCACATCAACTATATACCATATCATGCATATCAACCATGTATATCAACCATGTACATCGGCACCATACCATACACCAATCTTGTACCATACCATGTATCAACGAAGCACCATAAAAATTGTGTCAACCATATACCATATCATCCCATACACCATGTACCATAATATATGATAAAAAAGTAATACCAATGGTGTAATTCAATCAAGTAATATCACTCAGAATCATTTTGGTGTTCCTGATATTGATTCTAGGCTCGCAAAATAATGTCAGGCATCCAAAAATTAAAAAGAATTGTTTTTGCAATGATTTTTCTACCTTCACTTTTTAATATGCAACTTCAAATGAATTTTTTAAGATTAGCAAACACAGAGGCAATATCTCTTTCTTTGAGTCTTAAATTTATATCTTATGAAAAGTAGAATCAATTAACAAAGACTATTAAAAAAAGTAAGGTATCAAATACAGATAAATCTTACCTCATTCACGGTAGAATAATTATGACGAAAGAGTTCTTGATAGATGATTTAAAATAAGGAAACTCAGACAGATACAGGTCTTGTTTTACTCACAATAATAATAGAGGAAAAAATTGTAACTGGACAAACTTCCAATATATTGAGACCACAGTAGATGTATTACTAAATTGTGATCTTTCAATCTTCAAGAGCCATTGAGTGAAGACAATATGATTAATAAATGGAAATACAAAGAAAGCACATAAATCAAGGAAATGATATGTAGAATATTTGGCTTCTCTTTTCTATTGATATTCAATGAGTTCTCTTTTACATTCGGCAAAAAAAATCCCTGAATAGATCTTAGATCTGTTTATTTATACAAAAATGTCTTAACCAAAAATAGTTATACATTCAACATTCTTTGATATCAAAATAGAATATAATCAAAACTAAAAGAAATAATGCATATTTTTCTGAATTTGCTGAGATTTCTTTGGTTTGTTGGCACTTCATTTGTCCTTTATTTGCTCGCGGATGTACTTGGTTTTTTCTAATAATTGAATTAAGCATGCAGTTCCCTTAATGCCACAACAAATTTGGAAGGTTCAACATTTTCATTCAACTCAACTGTGGAAACATTTTTGTGTACCAAAGGTAATTTCTCTTGAATTTTCACCATTGCCTGTGTTGTGACCTGATGTTGTAAGCTTGGTTTTACCAACAAATCATTTATAATTTGTAAATCAATATGATCTCTCTATTTGTCCAAGTGTACTAGGGATAACACTGCCATCAAAATCAGCCATTTCCCTCTCCACAAATGAAAGAGTGTTAATACAAGCTTTCTTTTCTTCTGAAAACTAAGGAATCTTGACTGTTGATCTTGAGGAAAATTTTGAAATATGCTTTCAACTTCATCGTATGATCTTACTCCTCTGAAAATTTCATCATAGGGGGAATCTTCATGTATATATATTTTCATATTGAATTGACCTAGATGATTTTCAACCACCCTATGAGGACCATGCCTTTTATACTCAATATCAACCAATTTGATATCTTGTAAGGATAAATATTAAACATTAGCATGTCCAAAATCAGATAATGAAAACACACCAATATGTATGGGAAAGGTTAGCCACACTCTCTTATGTGTTTCCTTCAATTCTTTAGTTATTCCTCTTGAGACTATTTGATAAGATACTTATGTTTAATAATATACTTCTCTGTCAGGTAGGAATTTGGGGACAGCATGCAGAGATATATAATAACCAAACACTCTAAGATAAGAAAAACATTCCTCAGCATACCAATCTGCGATAACACCCGAATTTCCAATGATCTTCTATGAAATTTTGGGGGGAGGCTCTCCATAGATAGTTGCATGAATTGGGATTACTACATTATGAAAAATTTCATAGAATAAGTCCTTTGAATTTTCCTCCCATAATTTAGAGTGATAAAATTGTATGGGCTCAGTGCTAGTCAGAGTCTAGCTCCAATTCATGAGAGGAAATGGAGTCCTGAAACAGAATGCGTCCATAATGAATGCAAACATATAAAAGGGGGAATGTTCCCCTTTAGATTTTAGCATCATGTAATCCACAATTTCCTTGGCTAAKTTGTATGATAACATTTTTCCCCAATCAAAAGTCTAACCCTCAACAACCTCATGGATTATGGGAACCCATTCTACATTAAAATGTGCGAGATTTTTCCTATTGAACATTCTACATAGAATCATGGTGATATACATGATATGAGAATCACATGATGTTGTATAATATACATTATGGGTATTAGATTTGAACTTGCTTGTATTACCCCACCAGGTTTACACTATATTGTGGAAGGTTCTATCATATTTAGTGCATTCTTCATCCTCAAACTTCAATATAAACGATGAATTGTAGGTATATTTGGGTTTATAAGATAATTTATACATTACTTGAATATGATTTGGTAGAAAAGAGCCAAAGAAGTTATTTTGATGACTGAAGATGCTTCTTGTTGGGATATCCACGTGTTCTAGGGCCCAACTTATCATATCAATGTAAGGCATAAGTTTCGACCGAGCAACAATTTTTTGTAATTCGGATTTTCCCACATGTCTAAGATTAGCAGAAAATGTATCATCGTCTTCTTCTGCTGAATCATATGGATAGAGAGAAATTTCATGCTCTAAAATGTCATAAACTTATTTCCAAGACTTGGTGGCATTTGTTAACCGAAAAATAGTATTTGAGAGTATATTTTCATTTGGGTTTGATTTGTCAGTTGATAAATCTTACTTCTTTCCTGTTTTGGGCAGCGCCATGAATTTCCAAAGATGAATTTAACACTTTTGTGAGAGGAAAAACTTGTGAGCTCACAATGTTGAATACAAAAATTTCATATGCTAATGGTGAAATGATTTGAAACATGAAATGCCTTTATTTACAAACAAATTTAATGTCTAGCTATTTTTGTATTAATCTACTGTCAGAGTAATCATTCCAAAATATGTCAAATTTATTACGTGGCGGTCGCAAAACTTATATGAATATTTAACCCTAGATATTTGGGTGTATTATTAATGGATGTAATTAAGATAACGTACTTTGGCAGTTTGACATTCGAGGGTTATGAATAAAAAACAATGGATATCTTCTAAAGGCCAAATTCATGGAGTAGTTAATCAATTATTTAATATTTTTGTTTTAATTAATCATGGTTTAAAATCATTTTTAGTTTTAATTACTTCATAAATTCATGATTCGAAAGGTTTGAATGCAACATGGTCTATATCCTTTGAAGGCCGAATTTGTGAAGCAAATAATCAAACCTTTTTCAAGTACTTCGGGACTCTGGAACTCCAAAACTCCAGAAATTCATGAGTGTGTATGTGCGGTGAGTACTTTGGAAGCTCGAGATTCAGGGGTTTTGATTGCAAGAAAATAGATATCTCCTGAAAGTCGAATCTACATAGTGATTTCTTATCATTAATCACAACTAGTTAAACCTATTTTAATTAATTAAGTTTCTTAAGTGTCTTATTTATCATGATCACAAGTTCTTCATTATTTATATACTCTGATGCTTTAGTGTTTTTGAATTTTTTCTTTAATTTATCTCCCAAAGGACAATCTCCGAGAGTGATGTGGAATTAATGATATCACTTTCGATGACGTGTCATGAAAAAATGCATGACACGTGTCACCTAAAAACATGTGAATGAACTGACAAAAATTCCCAAAAAGAGTGCCATGTGTCAGCCAAAATAAAGTTTTTGACAGGTGGATTGTGACTCATCAGCCAATTTTATTTAAAATATTCTCACGAGAACCTGTTTCCAGGATTTCAGAGCTTTGCAACTTTCATTTTTTTTTTATACTTTTAGGATTCTGAATTTGAAATTCCCGAATCGAGAAGTCACAAAGTGCCTTTGTAAATTTTTTTTTTTAAGACTTGCGCAACTTTAGAACTTCAAAATCGTGGGAGTCATTGATCTGATCGACTAAAACTCTTTAGTGGATGATATTGGATGTGCCCTGTCAAGATATAATGAACATATTTTTATTCGATGAAGAACGATTTTCCTAAGTTTTTTGTGATTTATTTTTAAAGGTCAAAAATCAAAAAGACTTTCAAAGTTTAAATTCTAATTTTCTAAAACATTCTAACATAGACGCCATCTGGGGATTGTGGCTCCCTATGAGGAATAAAAGAACATCAGACCAGGTGCCTTTACTAGGCAAATGGATTCATTATTGCTTCCTTTTTTTTTGAAAAAGTTATTTTGTTTTATTTGAAATTTAATCATATATAGAAGAATGAATTTAACCAAATATAAAAATCTTAAAGCACATTAGGTGATTGATTTCAAATCGGTCTAATAAGTGTTTTCCTTCCTTAAAATTGATTCCATAATTGTTTAAGATAATCAAATTAATTTTAACAAAAATATCAGACTTTGACCGACTATATTTTCTCTTTGAAGTTATACGAATGTAAAATATGTTAATTTAAGGAATCCTAGTTGGTTCAGGATATAAATATCATTGGAAAAAGAACTAGATAACTGAGTGTTTTACATATATGTGTATGACATCCTTACAGATATAATAGATATTTATTCACTACCAGCGAGCATGTTTAGTACCTTGGTGAAGTTACCTATATTTCCCTTAATTGAATTTACTTTCACCACTTCAATAAGCAATCTTTCATTTAACTGAGATGAGGGCAATCAATATATGAATTTCCTTTTATCATCTCTTTTGGGCAAGATGGGGGCAATCAATTTGTGAATTTCCTTTCACCATCTGTCTTTGATTTTATTATTTTGAAGTGGGGGAAATCAATTTGTATGTAAAATACAAGGGATGATATATGTTTTGGATCTTAATAAAAAGAAGGTTTGTCTACAATTTTAAGAAGACTCTGAGACTAACTTTCATTCCAAATCTAAATATACCTTCACCTAAGGTTAATTTTGGGAAATTTATTCATTTCGGTGATAAACATTGAGCAAATTGGTCAGTTGAAATATGATATAAGAGCTAAAATTACTAGGATTATCCTAGACATACTTTTTCAATTAAAATTAAAGAAACGTAAAAACATTCGCCCGACCTGTTTTGAAAATATGATTCTAAGTTTTTAGTTTTAGTCTACGCTTTATCATTTCTAAAAATATTAATAAGAAGGAAAAATAAAAAGGTTTGTAGAAAGAACTAGGGAGAGAGGAAGAAATAATTCTATCAATCATTCAACACATCTTAATCTAAATTTTCACACGAGTTTATGTGTCAGATGAGGGTTTCTGATTTTCTCTATCTCACATTTATTTTCTAGCTGTTTTGATTTTGAATATTTATCAATCGACATGAAGCTTCAAATTTTATTTTCCCCTCTTATCCAATCTTTACATCAGATTATGACACTATCTTTAATTTGTACAAAAGCATCCCTCATAACTATTTCAGTCATATTTTCATCTTTACTTAAATAATAAGGGAGAAAAGGAACTCCTACCTATTTGTATTTGAATGTTAGGACAAGGGACTATATTCGTTTGTCACCTAATTCCAGAGAGTCCGAAGAAGAGAAAAGATGAGCATTGAGTTTCTGCAGAATCATATCATGTTTTCAAAGAGAATTTACCTCCATTAGGTTGTCCAAATGTTGTTGAAGAACACGATAATTGACTCTACAAGAAAAAGTGGAGTTTTTAATGTTAGATGATTCAGTGGAAGTAAAAGAACAAATTTTAATGTTAGATGAATCATATCCTTATTTATGTTTTATTCACTACTGAACAAATTTTATTTTGCAAAGTGAAAAGTAGAAAAATTAAATTTCCTTTTTTATTTTTCATAAAATAAATTTGAAAGCGTTATTTTTTTAAGAATATTTACACAAATTAATTATTGAAAATACTCAAATAATTCGCTAAAAGAAAAAGAAATTTTTTTTTTGCCAATGTCAATCCAATTTGGTATATACGATGGAAACTAAAAGTAAACTGCTCCATGTAATGTTTTAGAAAACGCCCATTGATAGGGGCCTCAAGAATTTATTCATTTAGGTTTTCAAGAGAGAATGAATTTCTCCCTTTAGCTGCATCAATTCTAAAAGGTCCAAACCAGAGATGATCAAATTTTCCATGTTTCCCCACATCTTTCTTAGCTTCCCATTTCAAGACTAAATCTCCAAGAAGAAACTCCATGACTTTAGATTTCTTATCGAAGATGGATTTCATATTGTCCTAGTATTTTTGGAGCTTATCATCCACTTCTCTTCTATTTTGCTAGACTTTGATTATTTGATTTATCCTTCTTGTTAGATCATTTGGTTATTCATTCACATCCTGATAAAGATTCATCACAGGAAGAGTGATATTAATAGTAAGGATAACATCTGTACCATAAAATAATTGGAAGGGAGACATACCTATAGATTTTATGGTGTCGATTATGTTTTCCCATAAAGGATATTGTTAGCACTGGAAGCCACCTCCTAATTTCAAGGGAGGTAAGCCCGATAACCATCAGTGTTTGGGGTGGATGTTGGTTTAAATGTGGATGGTCGATGGCCAAAACACAAAAACATGAAATATGTTCAACACAGAACTGGACAGGAAATGTACAGGGAAGTGAGGGCCACATTAACTTCAGTCAATAAATTGAGTTAAAGAGAGAGCAGAGGGAAGACTTAGGAGAAAGGGTGCAGGAGATTGATTTGGGCATCAGGCCTTCTAGCAGCTCAGAGAAGAAGACCCAAGCTCAACAGAATTCTTGAGCTCAAATTTAGACATTGAAATATGTCTACAAGGGACACAGTTACAACTGCAGTATGATCAAACCTCCATCATCCTGCAACTACAACAACTCGATTGGATCCTCCATGCCCGAGCCATTCAATGTGAGAAGGAAATATATACACAGGGAAATGAATAAAACTAAACACAACACCACTATAATCAAACCTCCATTACAACAGTATAACGATCCTCGACTGGATCATCCATGCCCGAGTGTTTTAAACAACTTTTACAGACAAAATGGAAATATGGAATATGAATTATATTAACATGAAAGTCTCAAGTTGATTACATAACCAGAGAACAACTCTGGCAGAACAAAATTACAGATTGGGAGCTCTGCTCAACCAAAGACCACTACAAAATAACATAACTCCATACATATAATCAAAAAAATTCTCCCAACAGAGGCATGCTCGAGCTTTCATGGTGCAACGTCTTCTCATTCAGACTATGCAGGTACTCCTTTGTCAAACGCAACCTCAATTAGTATGGGATTTGCAAGAAAAATATATCCACAGGAAAACTCTGAGCTAACAATATACCTCCACGACCAGTCCTTTCTAGATTTCCATTCATGATTTGATCTGAGGTTTCAACTACTAGAACCTACCTCCATAACTTCTTCATCGGGATCAGAACGAGGCTTTGAATGCCTAGGTAGCTTCTATGGGACGTTGGTGGTGCTTCGATTCAACCCAACAATATTGAAACCGTGATGATTTCACTCTGTAATGAATGTGGGTATTTTCGGCCTTGGGAGTAGACTTGGAAAATTTTTCACCCCTTCCCCACATGCGACCTCGAGCCATGACCTGTCGCTTAACTTCACAGGTGCTTCGGGACTTTTCATTTCATGAAGTTGCATCGTGATCCATGCTAAGACCTCTGGTTCATAAAACTGTGAATCTGATGATTTGACACCAAGTGTTCCTCTCAATTGAATCATCCAKATCTCCCCTTCGCGTATCGAGACTTCACGTCTCGGGAAGATGAAATAATACTCACCTTCCTTCTCCCGATTTACAATTATACATTTGCCTTATATCGATGGTCCACGACTTTCCTTGATCCAACGACTCAGATCAACTCATGAGTTTGCACTTTGCGAGTCCTCACKACTCTTCCCTTTGAATTTTCCCCTCCGTGAGTCGGTGAAATGTTGATCTGCTACCACCTGTACCCTGCCTTCATACACCCCGACTTTGGATAAAATGAATATGTTGGGTTTTTAAACCCCTTTTCTCGCATTTTCTCCGCCTAGGGGCCAAATCCTTAGGGAAAACACRCCATTTACAAAGATATGTGCTAACACATACTTTAAATGTATATGTCAATCTTTCTTATTTTTTGAAAAAAAATTCTTGATTATCATTATTAAAATCTTATTTACGCTTATTCTAGTCCATTTCCCTAAGGATATTAAGCTGTAGAATGGCCCCAAAATGATATTATATTTTTGACAAAAATTACTCATTTCCATAGATTTGAAAGCTTGTGCATTATCTGTTACTATTTTCCCTTGACAACCAAATCTTGCAAGGATGTTCTCTTCCAAAAAACTTATTACTACTGAATCTGTAGCATTTCAAGTTGGAATCACTTCAACCCATTTCGTGAAGTAGTCAATAGTAGTTAAAATCCATCTATATTGAGAACTTGATTGTGGATGAATCTCTCCGATAAAATATAGCCCCCATTGTTGGAAAGGAGCTTCAGTTTTGAATGGAACTAAAAGTAGTAGAAGAATATTTTGTTTTCCAGCAAACAGTTGGAATGAATTGGAAGCTCTGACCCTTGCATTTACATAATTGAATAGTTTTTCCCAATAATATCATGTCCTTAAAATTGTGTAAGTTGTTTCTATCCATGCGTGATGACCTCCACACACTCCTTTATGAAACTCAACAATGGCACCTTTTGTTTCGGACTTTGTAAGACAACATAAAAAGAAACCCAAGGGATCCTTCCAGTAAAGCTTAGTGCTAATAATGAAATATTTAATTGCACGTAAATTTAAGGTTCTTTCCTTGGAAGGATTCATATCAATAGGACATTGAAGAGTAAGGATATATGAGACAATATTATTGTACCAAGATGAGGAAGAAAATTTATCATGAATCTGAGTTGTTGGCATTTGATCATCAATTTATTCGATGACTGGGAAAAAATTGTGAGACTTGAAATGATTTATTCCTATAGCTCTAAAATTTGATTCAACCAGTGATTTTTCCAGACCTTGTCCTTTTACCAGTTTGGTTTTTTTAACTTCTAAATCATATTCTTTAATTTTATCCAACTATTTTTCTCTTCTTCCATCACTATCTGGTTGAATCAGGATATCTTTGATTGTGCTAGTCGGTACATATTTGATTATTTTTTAATGTAGAACATATGTCCATAAATATTTGAGTGCCTTACCATAGCATAAACCTGCTTCTCTATAATGTCATATTTTAACTCTGCATATCTGAGGATTTTACTGAAAAAGGCAATAGGTTGTTCGAATCCTTCTTCATTTTTGTGAAGATGCATTGTTTCAATACTATATTCAAATGCAAAGGGGAAGATTAAAAATTCCTTTGTATAATCAGAACTTACCAGTACCGGTGCTTCTCGAATATATTTATTGACTCATTGGAAGGATTCTTTAGCTTCTATGGTCCATTTTAGCTCATTATCCTTCTTCAACATATCTGTGATTAATTTGATAATTTCAGCAAAATTGGGAATAAATCTCCTCAAGAAATTATTTTTTCCTAAAAATGATTGAATCTCTTTTTCATTTCTAGGAATATTGATTAGATCAATAGCTTCAACTCTATTAGGATCTACTTTGATTCCATCTTTCGATACAATATGCCTTAAGAGATTACCTTCTTGCATGGAAAAATGTGATTTCTTAGGGTTTAAAGACAAACCAAATTTTCTTCACTTGTCGAATGTTTGCCTGAAATGTACCAAGTGTTTTGTATCAGAGTTAGAAAAGACTATTAGATCATCTAGATAAATAACAATGAATTTATCTTTTTTTCCAACAAACGGTATATCCATTTATCTTTGAAATGTTCCTTGTGCATTCATCAAACCAAAAGGGATTTTGTCATACACAAAGGTTCCCCATGGAGTAGTAAACACATTTTTTCTCTATCGTTTTCATGGAAAACAATTTCGTTATATCCCGAAAATTCATCAATCATAGAAATCATGTTTTCCCCAACCACGTTTTCTAGAACATGATCCATTTTAGGGAGGGGGTGATTGTCTTTTAAAGAAGACCGATTCAGGTTTCTAAAATCGACACACAATCTTATCTATCCATTCTTCTTCTTGATAGGAACC
>JASDQU010099872.1:448999-472781 GCA_032191745.1 Picea mariana
ATTTCATTTACACAATTCTTCTACATTTGCTCAATGATAAATCTAAATAGCATGATGAAATAAGTAATAGGTTAACTCTAAGATTTGCAACTTAAAACAAAAGTATATACAAAATATCAACAACAAATACCACTGAAAAATACCTCTTCCTTAGTTTGTCGAAGCTCATCAATTGTAATGTAGTCCTAGGCGCTTCCAAACATTCTTTTCCCGCTTTCCCAGAGTGAAACAACGGAATCCTCCCAGCCAACTAGGAGCCTAGCCGGCTTCCTAGCTCCAATAAACCTTTTGGTTTCTTGGCCCTCCGTGCCCGTGACTCCAAGAACAACAAAGCATAATTGTTCAAATAAAACCATCATAAGAAGTATATCTTCCAAATATTTCACAACCTCTCATCATGCTCAAACCTCCCAATCCCCCCTTCTTCACCACTTCTCCTCCCTATTTATCAAGTTTCTATACACCCTTCCCCAAGTCTCCTCAACCACCCTCATTATTATCCATCAATCTATCTTATCTAGATTTTTGGGAAAAGATTAAAATAAAATTAAAATGTAAATGACTTGAATTAAACAACAATAAATAAAATGAAAAGTCTTTCTTCTCATACTAGCTAATAAATGTAATTTGACAATTTTCTCAAAAATGTACATAACACCCCATCATGCTCATTTAATTCATCATACCCACCATCTATCAAAGTCAAGAAGGTATTTAATGCTTCTAGATATTTTGTATGCAATATAATTTACATATTCAATAAACATTCAATTAAATAGTTAATAATTTACTTTAATAATTAATAAATTAATTAATTGTACTAGTGTACATGGGTAGGGTATGTGTGCATAGCTAGCGGACACATATCTCATGTATGTACTAATGATAAACAATCATTGCCTCTAGTGCATAGTTCCTATATGATCGCCAAGACATGTAGGACAACAGATCAAATAATGCATCATTTAATAATCTTAACGAACAAAATTACACCAATTCGTCAATAACTCATTATCACACTTAAAATATCAATAGGAAATCAAAGAGGGTTTTAAACATGGTAGGAACCAAGTGATTAAACAATAGTTTCATCTCTAATCCCCAATCAGTATTCTCAACTAACATCGAAGCATCCTTCCTACCTAACCTACTTCCATCTTCCATCCTATCCTTTCCTCTGTTGGACTAAGTTGGAGCGTCAACTATATTGACCTAACTCCACATAGAACCTGTAAGCGGAAGTGTCATACATCTCTACCAATTTTCCCAATAGGAAACTAGCAGTCGCCATCACACGTCTAGGGGAGCGTGACTTCACACAGCCCTCCCATGACTCTAGGTTTCAGAGGATAAATGGTGGGAAATACCTCCACCCCTCCTCATAGAGCTAGGGTCAACACCCTACATCAAGCCCTATTGTGCAACTACTGCTCTTAGAGTCACGTCATCAAAAAACCACTCTGGGAAATTTGTGTGTCCTGTTAAAACCACACTTACCACAAATCATAGCAATATTTTGAATCATAAATTTATAACTTATAACATACACTATCATCTTGATGTCTACGACATCCATGTTACCTCATCATTGTAGTCATTTGGCTATCACATAGCTCATCAACCTATAGGTTAGTTCACCAATAACTCATATCTATGTATATACATCATAATTTCATATAAGAATCCATATCTGTATTGACGTTCAATTAAGAAATCTATGTTTATTTTTATCATGGCTTGCATCTGTTATGCATTCACAACATAACTTTGGGTCGATATCCATGTACCTAAATTCCATATCTTAATTTTCATGTTTAAACAAATCAAAGAGTTATCATAATCATGAGCATATAACAATGAAAATAATAGTATGAAACACATAAATAGGTCAAGTTGTACACTTGTCACATGTCTATATCAACATTGTTGAGTCCAAATAGTTGTTAAGCAATGAATTACTAAGATGAGAAAAATCAAAGTTCTAACTACCTAAGGCCAAAATATGGGGCGTTACATATAGCTACATGAATTGGGATTAATACATTATGACAAATTTCATAGAAGAAGTCCTTTGAATTTTCCTCCAATAATTTAGAGTAATAAAAATGTATGGGCTTGGTGTTAGTCGGAGTCCAACTCCAATTCATGAGAGGAAATGGATTCCTGAAGTAGATTGCATCCATAATGAATGCAGACATATAAAAGTGGACATGTTCTCCTTTATATTTTAGCATCTTGTATTCCACAATTTCCTTGGTTAAGTTGTCTGATAACATTTTTCCCCAATCAAAAGTGTAACCCTCAACAACCTCATGGATTATGGGAACCCATTCTACGGTAAAATGTGTAGGATTTCTCCTACTGAACATTCTATAGAGCATCATAGAGATATACATGATATGAGCATCACATGATGTTGTAGAATATACACCATGGGTATCATATTTGAACTTGCTTCAATAACCCCACCATGTTTTCACTATATCGTGGACGGTTCTATCACATTTAGTGCATTCTTCATCCTCAAACTTCAATATAAACGATGAATTGCAGGTATATTTGGGTTTAGAAGATAATTTATACATTACTTGAATATCCTCTGGTCGAAAAGAGCTGACAAACGTCTTTTGATGACTAAATATGCTTCTTGTTGGGATATCAACATGTTCCAGGACCCAAATTATCATATCAGTGTAAGGCATAAGTTTCTATCGAGCAACAACTTTGTGTAATTCGGACTTCGCCACATGTCTAAGATTAGTTGAAAATGTATCATCATCTTATTATGTTGAATCATCTAGATAGAGAGAAATTTCATGCTCTAAAATGTCATAAACTTGTTTCCAAGACATGGTGGCATCTGTTAACCGAGCAGTAGTATCTGAGAGTATATCTGCATTTGGGTTTGATTCATCACTCGATAAATCTTTCTTCTTTCATGTTTTGTGCGACACCATGATTTTCAAAAGATGAAGTTAACCCTTCTCCGAGAAGAAAAACCTGTGAGCTCACAATGTTGAATACAAAAATTTCAGATGCTAATGGCGAAATTATTTGAAACTTGAAATTCCTTTATTTACATAAAAATTTAATGTCTAGCTATTTTTGCATTAATCTACTGACAAAGTAATCATTCCAAAATCTGTCAAATTTATTACCTGGCGGTTGCAAAATTTACCTGAATATTTAACCCTAGCTAGTTGGGTGTATTATTAATGGATGTAATTAAGATAACGTATTTCAATGGTTCGACATTTGGGGGTTATGAATGCAAAACAATGGATATCTTCCGAAGGCCGAATTTGTGGAGTAGTTAATCAATTATTAAATATATATTTTTAATTAATCATGGTTTAAAATCATTTTTAGTTTTAGTTACTTTGGAACTTTGACATTCAAGAGTTTTGAATGTAGCATGGTGTATATCCCCTGAAGGGTGAATTCACAAAACAAATAATCAAACCTTTTTCAAGTACTTCGAGACTTTGGAACTCTGGAGCTCCAAAAATCAGTGAGTGTGTATGTGCGGTAAGTACTTCGGAAGTTCGAGATTCGCGAGTTTTGATTGCAAGACAATAGATATCTCCCAAAGGATGAATCTACAGATTGATTGCTTATCATTAATCATGACTAATTAAACATGTTTTAATTAATTAAGTTTCTTAAGTGTCTTATTTATCATGATCTCAAGTGCTTCGGTATTTCAGTACTCTGATGCTTCAAAATTTTTGAATCTGTTATTTGATTTATCTCCCGAAGGACAATCTCTCAGAGTGATGTAGTAGTGATGACATCACTTTTGATGATGTGTCATGCAAAAGGTGTGTGACATGTGTAACCTAAAAATGTGTGAATAAACTGACAAAAATGCCAAAAAAGAGTGCCACGTGTCAGCCAAAATAAATTTTTTGACAAGTGGCATGTGACTCATCAACCAATTTTATTTAAAATATTATGGCGAGAACCTTTTTCTGGGACTTCAGAGCTTTGCAAATTTGGGTTTTTTTTTATCTTTAGGAATTCTGAATTTGAAACTCCCAAATTGCGAAGTCCCGAAGTGCCTTTGTAACTTTCTTTTGTTTAATACTTGCGCAACTTTAGAACTCCGAAATCGTGGGAGTCGTTGATTTGGTCAACTAAAACTCTTTAGTGGATGATATTGGAAGTGCCCTGTCAAGATATCACGAACATATTTTTATTCGATGAAGAATGATTTTCCTAAGTTTTTTGTGATATTTGTTTAAAGGATAAAAACCAAAAAGACTTCCAAAGTTTAAATTCTAAATTTCTAAAACGTTCTAACACATTCAATGTACCATACCATAAACCTCAAATATATGCCAATATCACAAATATGTGCCTCTAGTAATGAACCATAACAACCATATACCAATTACCATACATAGGAGTGTTACTCACTCAACCAACTAGCCAAGATATACCATATCCAGATATCATAACAACCATATCAAGAATTCCTCAACCATTCACCATACCATAATCAAAAGTGATCATTAAAACAAACATGTAACCATACCAAAACTTTTGTGGGTGATATGAACCTATAGAATGTTGACATGGGAACTTGCTTCATACTCTAGAGACCGGGTACTAACATCTAATCATGTTTTCATGAGTTTTTTCACATGTACGCTACTTCCTCTTCTACAACCCGTGTATGTACGCTCTTTCCTACACTACAGCTAGCGTATGTACACACCTTCCTCCAATGTAGCCTGTGTACTTCTCAGAAACTAGGGTTTTTATCAAATTATACAATTCTGAAACTTCCAGACCTTCACAATTTCGTCGCCTCATAAAATTTCTACACATTAAACCTCAGATGCACTTATTGATTTCCAATAGAAAGATAAACCATTAAAAAATTACTAGACACTAACAAATTCACAAGATAGATGTTCAATGTAAGTGTGTGTCAATGTGAAAATGAATGAATCCATGAGGTGTATTTATACAAATTCTAGGTAACTCCCCTCCTTACTTTATGGCTTCTATGTTTTTCTTGTTACAACAACTTTACCCCTTTGTTTATTTGACTAGGGCTTCTTAACCACACTTCGTGGATTCCAACATTACAAGGTAATATCTCCCTAACCGTGAGGAACCATTTGGCATTCCACATATCAACAAAAACAACACGACACATACTATCCACATATGAGGGTATTGATTTCATTCACATTTTCCTTCATCTAATTATTCCTTAATGAACTTCAAGTCCCATAACCACACCTTTGGGGCTACATGTAAACTACATCAAACGTATCCAACTAACTCACCATGAATCTCGATCATAAAAATTTCAATCAAATGTCCAACGATATCGTCCACATATCTAGGGATTATATACTTCTTCAAGGGTTGAAATAAATCTTTAAGGGTTGAGTTCAATCTCCAAGATCACTCTCCAAGGGTTGACATCAATGAAAACCAACTATCAAAACCAATTGTCCAACAATGTCCCCCTTTTTCATTGATGACAACACCAACATTGATTGAAATACCTAGGCATGGAAAAAATCATGCTCATGCTTACCATATGATCATCGATCCTCATCAATGTGTCTATCTCTCCCCTTTTGACATCAATGGAAAAGGGTATCTCCCCTTGGGGATTATCCCCTTGTCTTCATGCCTATGTTATTTCTCTTCACCTTTGATGAAAGGTTAACTCCCAATGTTGATATGTCTCCTCCTGAAACTGTACTTTCTCTAACCAATCATGGGAAAAATAATGTATCCCCCTATGCGTATATCTCCCCCTATCTGCATGCTAATGATATTCCTTTTTGGATCTCTTCCTTTGATGACTTGAATTTTCTGCTAGATGTTGTGTAGATAAATGTAGGGATACATGTGAATTGTTTCCTTTTTTTCCAGTGTTGTTCACTATGCATTGGTGCTTCCTCATGTAATTCACTGACATATATAAAAATCATTCAAAGTTAAATCATCCAAATATTCCTTTATCATAATTATCCAACTATCTCTGAGATGATCTCTAAATCAATCCCTGAACCAATATGTGAATATCTAAATTAGTTTCTGAACCAATCTGTGAATCTCTAAATCAATCTTTGAACCAATTATGAACCAATCTGTGAATATTTGGATCAATCTCCGATGATATGTCACAAATTGTCCACAACTATGCTACTCAATTGTCCACAATGATGACCCATATGTCATTGTACAAAGATTACTCTGTATCAAACATGTCTACTGATATAATCTATCTGCTCATCAAACTTTGCATTGTTACGAGGAAAATCACTCTATGGCATGGGGTAAACCACAACAGATGGAAATGACTGCATAAATCAACTCTAATCTCAAGTATGTTATATAAAAAAATATGCTAACAAGACAAGATAAAGAGCCTACCTCATCCAGATGTTCGATGAAGCCCATGGTTGAGCACTCGACTCAAAGCAATATACCTACAACTTGTCCTCAACAACCAATATATGGAAGTGTATGGTGATAATATATAAATTTAGCACATTTAATATCATAATCCATCAATATTCATAACAAATATTCCCATGGAATAACAATTCAAATATTTTCAAGACATTAATTGGACGAGAAAAGAGTATTTCTATTAAAATGTAATCAACAGAAGTATATCAATGAAAAACTTCTGTGTTGACACGTTCAGAACTGAGAAACTAAGTCCCTTCCAACTGGGCCTCCACCACCAAAGGCAAGCTCATATAAGAGATACAATGAGTTTCTCCATCAAGTAGGGAAGAGCTTGGGGGCTGAACAATGTGTTCATACTTAAAAGGACAAAGGGATGTATACTCAATATGAAGTGAGTAATTTCTCCAGAGTAACTTTTCTCTCAAAGTTGAATTCTTCTCCCCTTTTTCCACAACTTGGATATGGCCCATTTATAGCCTCCCAATGAAACTAAAGGGATGATTTGGAATGTGTCCAGTATATCGAAGTTCAAGGATCATGGATCTTGTTGCGTGAAATGGAAACCCAACACCATTTTTTTTTTATTTTGGGCACAAAACCCGATGTACGAGGGTTGTAATGGTGTAACATACATATACGCATGTTGTATAACTATTAGGGTGTATATATGTGAAAAAATATTATTTTATCTCTAGGAACTGCAAAAAGGGACTTCAAGTCTACCTAGAGAAATGGAAAATGCCTTCTAAGCAAATTTGCATAAGGTGAGGAAAATATTTCTATAACATGCATGTATAGAATAACTTGTACTGAAGATCTCTCTTCCTAAATATAATCATAAACCTCTTCCTGCATAACTTCCAACTGACACCTATGTGATCAATCTATCATTATGTACTTCTGCTATCTGACTTCTCTGAATCTGTCTCTACAAACACATCATACTACTCGAAAGGTGGTTCCCTGATTTGTAGTAACTACTTCATTGACTCCCCTTGTTCAATAGTCATATTTGTTTGGAGTCTCCAAGCTAGATGGCTCAGAAGAATACATTATCTAATGCAGATTCATGTTTCTCTTCATATATGGAATCATCATCTCTTTGAACTCTGACTTCTTCCTTTTTGTTTGTGGATTGATCTCGCACTACAATTCTTGAAAGTACAATCTCTTGAATCTATTTTGTATTCACCATTTCTTCTTTTCTTTCTCGTACTACTGCAAATCCTACGATCTTTGGGACTTGGTCTTTATTCACTTGGTCTTCTTGCTTTTAATTTCTTCTCCAAACCTTCAAATATATGACATATTTCTTTTTCCTTGTAGATTTTTCTTCATCTTGCAATATTTCCAATCCTGAGAGTATGACTTCCAGGTGTCCTTCATTCATTTGATTTTCCTTTGTTTGTTTTTGTTTTATGTTCTAAAACTTCTTATATCTTATATTAGTGTTATTTTTCAAAAACGTATCCATCATGATTCTAAAATCACGAGCTATTTGTCCATAGTTATGACACTTGTAACATTCAATGTCATGTGGGGCCACACCATCTTTTCTTCTCTGAACATTTCTTTCATAAGCCTTGTAGTCTGCAACCTTATGTCCAAAGTTAGTATAATAAAAACAATGACCATAAAGGAAATTTACATACCTGGGAGTGAATGATCTTCTTTATTGTGTAGTCCTTCAGAATTCCTACCTTGGATGATCATGATCTTCTCTTTTGTGGATTCCTTCATTATGGTTGAATCTTATTTGTTGCGTGAACGTGGTAGGTCTTGTTGAAGATGTATCTCTATTATTCTTCTTTGATTCTTGCTAACCATGATTCCTTCCTTTGAGTACTTCTGCATAACTCTTACTCTTTTCTTCATTTTTCTTTTCTAGCACCCTGAAATGATTCTCTTCATTCTCTAATTTTGATGTGGATGCTTCTATATTTTCAACATTCTTGATAAGCTTGATGATTTTACTTCTCAATGTGATAACTTATTCTTCATGCTTCTCAACCTTTTCTTCTTTCTTCATCATCTGACTCTTCATGATTTATACTATCCTCTTTGATTATTAAAGTTGGATCTTTAATGTAATTATTTATTCTTCAAGTCTCCTCTCTTTTTGACCAAACTCTACCTAAAGCTGGTTTAAATCTTTAGTTCTTTCCTTGAGAAGATCTATCAATATCTTCTCTCTCTTTTCTGCTTCTTCCTTTTGTTCTACTATTTTTTCTTCCAAACACTGTTTTTTATCTTCTAGAGTTTCTTCAACCCTTTTGTCTTCTTATAGTTGAGCTCTTAAGTTCTAGATGACTTTCTGGGCTCATAGATGATTTTAGGGGCGAAATTTTGCTCATGGGTGAAATTTTAAGGTTTAAATTTTTGAAGGGGTGATTTTTTGTTAAAGTAGTTTTTAAGAAAATTTAAACTTTTAGCCCAAATATTAAACCAAAAAATACAAGTGGTATATCATTCATCCCATAAAGAAAATAATAAAATTGGGTGCAAAGAGGGTTCGCCATCCCGATTTCATGACAAAATTTCCATTTCGCCTCGATCTTTTGGAATCCATTTTTTTTGGTGAGTGAACCACCTTGCATAACCCGTAATCAAGGCTTTAGGGAAAATATTTTTCCCATATCTCGTTGAATCAAGGCTTTCTGGGACTGATTTCACCCATGTATATGTAAATGGGCATGAAAATGTATATTTTTTTCCAATCAAATCAGTAGGGAAGAGGTTGATGAAGCTGTAAACAATATGAAACAAGCTTCAATATCCGTGAATTGGTGAAGACACTCAAAATAATCTCTTTGTCCAGTTTTTTTTTGTTGATGTTCATAAAATCTACTTGCAAATTGTTGGAGATGGTATGTTGCAAGCCTATGGGATGTTATTTCTTTTACAAATGATAATATAGGTATGTTTTTTCAAATGTAACCTATTTTTTATTCATTGTTTTTTATTAATCACCAAAGACTGATAAAAAAAATTGTAATCCTATCTATTGTGTTTTTCTATATTTGGGTTCGGGTCCCCTATGTTAGGGTATAAATTTGATGTACCCTGTTGTTCCATGAAATTTTGGGTGGTATCTATACTAGGTACCTGTATTTTCATCCCTACATCCCCATGCACTGGAAACTTGGTAGAGCATTGGTTTCTATTCCGTTGGTAAATTAATGTGTAAAAAAAATATAGTATTCTCTTGAAGTGAAATAGTTGAACTCAACTTGGATTTGGAGTGATTTTCCTAACTGACCTTTTAATTTATTTTACTTTCAGGCTAATAGTAGTTTTCATTATGATCATTCACTTCACTTGTCTTTATTTCAGTGAGTATCTGAATTTAGGCTACTCATCTACATATATTATATCTTTGCAGTTGCTCCCTATTGGGTATGTGTTATATTCTTTGCATGCGTGTGTGTGGGTGCATTAGGTTCGACAACTGCGTCTGACAATCCCTCTATTAGTTCTCTTTGTGTCGTGTGCACCAGGAGCTTTCCTAGGGGGGTCCCAGGGGGGGGGCAAGTATGCCCCCCCCTGGTTATGCGCAACGTTTGACACTGGGCATTAGCTTGGGGCAGTGCCCCGAAATTGTTTTTTGGGCAGTTTTTTCTATTTTTAGCAGTTTACTAAATTAATCCAGGATTAAGGGATTAGGGTTTTGGTATCTACGGGATACCTAAAATCATTGTATATATTGTATGGTGAATGGTGAAATTCGATAATGAATATAAGAAAGGTTTTCCCGATTGAGGGTTTCCAATATAAAATATTTGTGTACTCTATGTATGATCCATTGATTAAATTTTGTTTTGCTTAAGAATCTATATGCGTTTTTTTACTTCATAGGTTTAAAACTTATATGTGGTATCAAAGCTCGTTTTTGGCTTCAAAGGGATGCCTTTGTTGTTGAGGGTTTGGCTCGGTCTTGATAGATCAAGTTTATCTTGGGTCTGTGATAAACTTGGGTTTAGTGGGAGCTTTTGCAGTTGTGATTTGAGTGCAGAAAGAGGAATGACAAGTTCTACTAGAATCGAGATAGAGAAGTTCAATGATAAAATCTTTGAGCTATGGAAGATGAAGATGGAGGAACTTCTTGTATACAAAGAACAATGGATCATTGTGGATCCTAGTACACAGCCTACTAGTACATCGTCTACTAGCACATAGGCTACTGGTACACAACCTACCAGTACACAAAATACCAGTACACCACCTACTGGTATGTCAAAGGAAGATTGGGAGAAGTTGGACACAAGAGATAAGAGTAATATTCGACTCTACCTGGAAGATTCGGTGTTGTTGAATGTCTCAGGAGAGTCTATAGCCAATGAACTATGGGATAAGTTGGGGAATTTGTATCAGTCAATGTCCCTGGTAAAGAAGTTGTATCATATTAGGATGGAAGATGGAGATTCTGTGACAGAACATCTAAATGCCTTTAATACTCTGGTAAGTCAACTTGTCTCTGTTAATATTACGATTATAGAAGAAGATAAGTGTATTAATTTGTTATGTTATTTTCCAGACTCTTGGGATAATCTGGTTGTAGCAATTGGTAGTACCACTCAATCTACATTGAAGTATGAGGATGTAGTGTCATCCTTGTTATCTGAAGAGATGAGGAGGAAAAGCATGGATGTTCATAGCACAGATGCTTTATTTTTAAGAGGTCGTACCCAAGACAGGAATCCTGGTAAGCCTTCAGGTGGGAGATCTAAATCTACAAGTAGATCCAAGTCTCCAAGAAAATCTTTGAGGAAATGTTGGAAGTGTGGTAAAACAGGGCATTATAAGAAATATTGCAAATCTAAGAAGGTTGAAAAACCAAAGGGATTTGATAGTACCTCTTCCATAGAGGCAAAAACCTCCACTGAAGAAGGAGGTGATGTTTACCTAGCATCTAAAAGTACACATGCAGACCACAATGTATGGTTGATCGAATCAGGTGCATCATACCATATGACTCCTCACAGGGAGTGGTTCTTTGAATATGAAAAATATGATGGTGTTGATGTATTCCTAGGAGATGACTCGACAGCAAAAATCTTGGGACATGGAAGGGTTAAGTTGTTGCTAAGAGATGGAAGGATTAGAACACTCCCTGGGGTTCTGCACATTCCAAAACTTGCCAGGAGCCTAATATTTGTAATCAAGTTGGATGATGCAGGAGTGGATACTGTATTTGGAAAGAGCACTTGCAAGATGGTACAAGGGGCAATGGTGTTGATGAGGGGAGTTCGATGTGGAACTTTGTACAAGTTGTTGGGAAGCATTTATACTAATGAGTGTAACAATTCTATTGTCCTTGATCAGACAAATAAAGAAGACAAGACCAATATCGTCCCTGAAAAGAAGACCATGCTGTGGCATCAAAGACTAGGGCATATTGGAGAAAAGGGCCTTCGAACACTACACGGTAAAGGCATGGTTGAAGGTATGTCTAATTGCACTCTGGATTTTGATTTCTGTGAACATTGCATATATGGTAAAAATAACCGAGTAAGATTCCCATCTGGTGCTACAAGAGCAAAGGGGACCTTAGTGTTGATACACAATGATGTGTTTGTACCTATTCATGTTCCATCCCTAGGTAAATATGTGTATTATGTTTCATTCATAGATGATTTTTCAAGGAACACATGGATTTATTTCCTTAGAAAGAAATATGAGGTATTTGATAAATTTAAAGAGTTTAAGGCTCTGGTAGAAAATCAGACAGAGAAGAAAATAATGGTATTGAGAACAGATAATGGTGGATAATTCTGCGGAAATGAATTCGAAGAATTTTGTAAGAAGTGTGGTATAACAAGGTAGAAGACTACTCCATACACTCCTCAGCAGAATAGAGTTGTAGAAAGGATGAACATGACACTGATGGAAAAATCAAGGAGCATGCTCAACGGTGCCAGGTTAGGACAAGAATTCTGGGTAGAGGCATTGGGTACAACATGTTACATGGTCAATCGATCACCTTCATTAGTGTTGGATGATAAAACTCCACACGAGGTATGGTATGCAAAGAAACCATCTCTTCAACATATTAGAGTGTTTGGTTGTGATGCTTATGTACATGTTCCAAAGGAAAATAGGAGTAAGCTGGATAAAAAGGGTGAAAAATGTATCTTTATTGGTTATAAAGATGGTGTGAAAGGTTATAAGCTTTGGAACCCAAAAACCAAGAAGATTGTTTACAGTCGAGATGTTGTTTTCAGAGAGGTAAAAGATGTGTCCAAACAGGAACTCCTACCAACGCAAGACTAACCTGAGAAAATAGAGCTTGAGTTGGATGATGCAAAATCTAAATCATCTAAAGAAGAGGAAGCAGAAGAAGAAGAACCTCATACCCCAGTATTGAGGAGATCAGTGAGAGATAAAAGGAAACCAGAAAGGTATAGTCCACCTGATTTCCATTCCAATTTTACTTTATCTATTACTGATGATGATCCCAAAACTGTCAGGAAAACTGATCCAGGTGAATATCGGTGGCCACCCACCTTTTTTGACTGGCTCAAAACAATTTTCTGGCAATTTCGACAATTTACTATTTTTAGCAGGTTTTAACTTCCGGGGCCATTTTGAGGGCCTAAATGAAGGTTTTTCAATATATAGGTTGTCAATGATATCCAAAGGCATTATTTAGCCCCCAAAATTAATCTCCTCGGTGATACCTTTCCAACAAGTTATCACACGCCTAAAACAGAGATCGTATGCAAATGTTACAACCCCGGGAAGTTGATGTACTAACTTACCCAAATGGGGCCCACATGAATTTTGGTGCTTCAGCTCCTAGGGTTAGGTTTTTGGATGTATAGGGTTTTTGGAATTCCTGTTTATTGTAAAAATTCCTTCAGAGCCTCATTGTAATCATCTTCTTGCGAATGCGAGCAACCGTCACATCTCTTCTCAGAGATAAGATGCCATGATTCTATCGAGTCTTTCACTCTGTATTTTACAGTCTCTGTACATTTATTTCATTAATAGAAATCGTATATTACTGTATGTGTTTATGGTTGCATCTCTAATACATTTATGTTATATTATCGAATATCTGTGATATCTCTGTTCATTTATTTAATATATCTCCGATCTCATTTTGTGTCGAAAATAATTCGGATCAGTGGTATTAGAGCAAGCTACTCTTGATCGTTTTTTTCAGTGCATGTCCCCAACGAGGTCCGAGTATAGAAATTTGGGTCTTGATCTTGTCTCTCTTGAAGACAATCTCTCTCACACACCCAAGAAACCCTAAATTGTGGAATAAAATAAAAATGACGGAGCAAACGATCCTATCAATCTATTTCTTGAGCAAGCTCTCATGCAATAGAGGGACGAAATGATGGAGAATTTTGCCCAGATCCTTAAATGCCTATCGATAGCATTAGGCACATCTTCATCAAGTGGCCACTTTGGAGACACCTTGCCTTTCAAGGTACAAGTTAATTTTGATATTCCTGTATTTGAAGGACAGATAGATGCAGAAGCCCTAGAAAAATGGTTAACTCTGCTAGAAGGTTATTTCTCTGTTCACAATTTTTTTGACAAAGAAAAGATCACCTTTTCACTTCTTAAATATCTCCCTCATGTCAAACATTGGTGGGAAAATTACTGGGAGCAAAGTTCCACATAGGAGTCTGGAATATATAGGGCCGATCCCACTTGGGATTTTTTTGTGGATGTGGTAAAGGAACAGTATTACCCTGTTGGCAACTATGAGGACCAGTACATGAGATGGACCACACTGCGGCAAGAGAGGGGCAAAGAAGTTTCGGAGTTCACCAATACCTTCCATACCTTGTGCACCAATATGGGTATCAAATACTTCAAATGACATTTGGTTTTGAAATACTATGGGGCTCTACACAGATACATCCAGACTAAAATGGATTTTCTGGACATCTCATCACTCGGTGCTGCTTATCGATATGCTGTTAAAATTGAACATAAATTTAAGCACCAGAACAAATGAAAATTCAGGTTTGCAAATCCGCAACAACCAAAGTATGATAGAGACGACCGTAAAAAACAGTCTCCCAAAAACCAGTCCAAGACACATGAAAAGAACAGTCACGGGAAGACAAAGAAGGACACCGAAAAATGGTGCGATTTCCATAAAATCCCCTGGCACAACACCAATGAGTGTCACTCAAAATAGTCATTGGTGGCCGAGATCAAAGACAAGGAGTCGAACCCTGATTCAGAATATGATTTTGAAAATACTGGTAAAGGACAAATCATTGATGTGGACCCCACTGCTATTGTCGCGACCGCAACAATTCAACCAGAAGAACCAACAGATCCTGAAGAGGGGGGGTGCCTTTTTCATTCATAGATGTGAGTGAAGGGGACCCCACTGCATTTTATTGTTGATAGCGGAAGCCATAAGAACCTCATCTTAGCAAAGGTCGTCAAACAGTTGGGATTGCTGACAACACCACACTCGCAGCCATACAACATCGGGTGGCTTCACCAAGGACGAGATCTTTGTGTCAGCCAACAATGTTGATTGTCATATGGCATCCAACCCTTCAAGGATGAGGTATTATGTGATGTTGCCCCACTAGATGTCTGTGATGTTCTCTTGGGCCAACCATATATGTGGAATCGTCGTGTTGTTTATGAGTCTCGACCCCGTAGTGTCATTGTTTCTCTGGGGGGTCATCTCTACATAATACCAGAGGTAGTTCCGACTACCGTTCCACCTAAAAAGTGCCGCAAGGTAGTATCTCATAGTGTAAAATTCAGCTTCTTCACAATCTATTCAAAAGAGGAACAGAAGGACACTGCAACCACTACAGCTTCGCCCCAAGCACCTTCTATCCAACAGAAGCAGGTCGAAAAGGTTGCAACAAAGCGTAAAGAGTCCTTATGCACATCGTCCTCTCATGTATCCCTACTTGTTGAATAGCCTTAGCCTCAGCAAGTTCGTGACAGGCTTCCACAAACTGAGCAGCGCGATGTCCCCAGCAAGGCAAGCAGCTCACCAAGATGCAGATCCAGCAAACGCTTTTCCGTCTCCCCCGGCAACTCAACGCAATGGATACCACTGCTTCCTAAGGAGGGAGTATTGATCCAGGTGGATGTCAGTGGCCACCCACCTTTTCTGACTAGCTCAAAACAGTTTTCTAGCAATTTCGGCAATTTACTATTTTTAGTAGGTTTTAACTTCCGAGGCCATTTTGAGGGCCTAAATGAAGGTTTTTCGAGATAGAGGTTCTCAATGATATCCAAAGGCATGATTGATCCCCAAAAATGAATCTCCTCTATTATACCTTTCCAGCAAGCTATCATACACCTAAAACAAAGATCGTATGCAAAAGTTACGACCCCAAGAAGTTGATGTACTAACTTACCCAAACGGGGCCCACATGACTTTTTCCGCTTCATCTTCTAGGGTTAGGTTTTTGGATGTCTAGGGTTTTTGGCATTTCTGTTTATTGTAAAAAGGCCTTCAGAGCCTCATTGTAATCATCTTCTTGCGAATGCGAGTAGCCATCACATCTCTTCTCAGAGATAAGCTGCCACCATTCTATCGAGTCTTTCACTCTGTATTTTACAGTCTCTGTACATTTATTTCATTAATAGAAATCATTTATTATTGTATATCTGTGTTTATAGTTGCATCTTTGATACATTTTTACTATATTATTGAATATCTGTGATATCTCTGTGCATTTCTTTATTATATCTCCGATCTCATTTCGTGCCGAAAATAATCCAGATCAAAAACAGTGAATTTAGAGGATAGTAAACTCTGGAAGAAGGCCATGGTTGAAGAAATGGAAGCCTTGGATAAGAATGAGGCATGGGATATAGTTGAGTTTCTAGCTGGAAGAAAATCTGTTGGTAGAAAATGGTTGTTTAAGAAGGATTTTAATGCACAAGGTAAAGTGGAGAAATACAAAGCTTAGTTAGTAGAAAAGGGTTATTCCCAGGTAGAGGGAATTGACTTTGTTGAGATTTTTTCTCCTGTTGCTAAGTTAACTTCTATTAGATTTCTTTTATCTATTGCTTCTACTTTTGATATTGAAGTGGAACATATGGATGTGAAGACAACATTCCTACATGGGAATCTGGAAGAAGAAATCTACATGAAGCAGCCAGAAGGCTTTGTAGTGAAGGGAAAGAAAGAGCTGGTTTGTATGCTAAAGAAGTCACTATATGGTCTGAAGCAATCACCTAGGACGTGGTACCAAAATTTTGACACATACATCCTTGGATTGGGATTTGTAAGAAGTAGGGTTGATCACTGTGTATATTCCAAGAAGGTTGGTAATCACTTCATTTATGTAGTGTTGTATGTCGATGACATGTTGTTGGTAGGAGGTGAAATCACAACTATCTTCCAAATTTGACATGAAGAATCTCGGTGCTGCTAACTTCATTCTAGGAATGGAGATTAAAAGAGATCATGCAAACATGAAACTCTGGTTGAATCAGAGAAAATATGTTGAGACGATATTGTAGAGGTTTATTATGCATGGAAGTAAACCGGTCATAGTTCCCATTCCTATAGGTGTAAAGTTATCTACAGATCAGTGTCCCAAGACATGGGAAGAAGAAGAGGACATGTCCCATGTTCTGTATGCCAGTGTAGTTGGTAGTTTGATGTATGCATTTTTCTGTACTAGGCTTGACATTGCACATGCAGTGGGATTTTTTAGCAGGTATATGTCAAAACCAGGGAAGGAGCATTGGAAAACAGTAAAGAGGGTCTTCAGGTATCTCTGTGGCACTACCAATTATGGATTGTGCTACCAAGGAAGACCAGGATTGGACAGAGTGGTGGACATACATGGATTTGTTGATGCAGACTAGGCTGGAGATCTAGATCATAGAAGATCTACAAGTGGGTATGTGTTTAACCTATTTGGAGGAGAAGTCAGTTGGATGAGCAAAAGACAGGTTGTAGTGGCACTCTCAACTACAGAAGCTGAATACATGGAAGCCACTCATGAAAGCAAGGAGGAAGTATGGTTACAAATATTGTGTTCAGGTATTGGGTTGGTACAACAAGCAGTGAGATTATATTGTGACAGTCAAAGTGCAATCTTCGTGTCAAAGAACCCAGCTTATCATTCAAAGACAAAGCATATTGATGCTCAATATCACTTTGTGAGAGACATGGTTGAGGAAAAGAAGGTGTTGCTGGAAAAGGTTGACACTTTGAAGAATGTTGCAGATTCATTGACAAATTCTATGGGCACAGAAAATTTATCCTGGTGTAGAGCAACAATGCGCATTGCTACCCTGGATTGTTGACTATACAATTCCCTGGACCCCTAGATTCAAAGAAAACAACAAGTGGGAGAATGTTGGGTATGTGTTATATTCTTTGCATGTGTGTGTGTGGGCATGTTAAGTTCGAAAACTATGTATGACAATCCCAGGGGGGGTAGGTATGCCCCCCCTGGTTACGCGCAGTGTTTGGGGCAGCGCCTTGAAATATTTTTTTGGGTGGTTTTTGCTATTTTTAGCAGTTTACTAAATTAATCCTAGATTAAGGGATTAGGGTTTTGGTATCTAAGGAATACCTTAAAACATTGTATATATTGTATGGTGAATGGTGAAATTTGATAATGAATATAAGAAAGGTTTTCTCAGTTGAGGGTTTTCGGTATAAATTCTCTGTGTACTCTGTGTATGAGCCATTGATTGAATTTTGTTTTGTTTAAGAATCTATATGCGTTGCTTTACTTCACAGGTTTAAAACTTATATGTGCGTTTCAATACAAGGACCAAAAGGATTATGAAATCCACAAAGTATATGTGGTCACCTCCTTTGCTTGTCATTCAACTGATTTTGGGGGTTTAAGTTCTTGGTGCTTTCATGATATTTTGAGATAGTGACATGGTTGTGAACCAAATACCAGATTCATTTTCTTCTTCATTTATGCGAACAAATATTTTCCTAAAACAATTTGTAAACTATCTTCTCCTTGACTTGTTTTTGTTTTTCTACAACAACCTTCAATAAATCTGCATGATGTCTTCTGCTTGATTTATTTTTGTTTGCAAGTAATCACCTTCAATTTAGGATGAACCTAACATTATTATTATGTATATGAATGGATTGAAGTTGTGTGATAGAACTGGTGTTGTTGCAAGTATTGTTTTTCCCTCTTTGGAAAGTTACTTAACAATTGTCTTTACATCCACCTTTTGAAATAGTTGTACATGGATTGTTACAATTTTGGAGGATTTCTTCATGAAACACCATACAGTGTTCCTGATACCAAGAATGGGTGGAATATGCTTAAGGTTTAGTGATGCAATTCAAGTCTTATTGGAATTTACTTGGACAGGTGGATTTAAATTTGAAATATATGGTCAACTTATGTATCCAATTACTGAACCTTTGTGTGTCAATTGATGCATTGAATACAAGTATTGCAATTTTTCCTTCAAATCATCCAAAAAAAATTATTTGTTGGAAGGAGGTCCCTACCAAATCCAACCCAAAAATGCCATGTTCCATTGTTTTCCAATCATCCTAGAACCTATTGTGACCCATTGAGGATAAATGGGATGAACCATGAAGAGATTGGAGGATGCATATGGAATGTCAATCAATTGTGTCATTTTATATTTATGTATTTTCCATTGCATTCACTTACCACCCACACCTAATATGTCTTGGGAATGGGTTCCTATGCCCTTTATTAATCCCACCAATACTCTAACAAATTTTGAACTTTGCCTTGGTACTGAATTGATCTTTTTGTATTTGTATTATTTTGTTTTCTAATTCGTATTTTATAATTATTTTATGGATTTGAAAGAGTGTCTTGGGAAGATGTGTTTCACAACTAAATATGAAAATATGTTGTTTTCTTTAAATGATTTTTATTGATTGTAATGTCCTCAAGTTTGTGTAGGTGACAAAAACCAGGAGACTAAACAACATGATGAATGATCATGGAATATATTCCAGGGAGAGGATTTTGATTTCAGTTATCTAGCCTGAAATCCTTGTGAATGAGACTTGCTACATTGAACTACATATTTATGAAAAATGGGAAGTAGAAGTGTTGTATATGGAGGGTGAACCTAATAGAAAATTCAACTATTTAACAAACAATGTTCCAGAAAAAACTAAGAGTAGGTTACTTGATTCAATGAAAATCTCAATTGATGAACAATTAGAGTCTATTGTTGAGATTTATGGAGTAGCCTCTATTGTTTTTTTGTTATATCATATTTCAAAATCAGATGGAATTTCCCCGATGCTTGAGTGTTGCTACAATATTACAACAATTAGTTTTGACTATAATCCTCTGTTGGTTTCTTCTACATGTCATTTATTCAGGTCATGTGCTCATAAAAATATCTAGAACAACCCAAAACTCACCACTTGATCATGTATATCTTAATAGCATGCATTGGAATATTCTTCCTTCATTGATATTCAATAAAACAAAGCCAACATGTTTTCCTCTTCTATCTTTTAAGCACTGGGAACAATTGGGATAATGCCTACTTAAATTCTTATGGGATGCTATGTCCTCATCATTAATTTTTTTTTAACATGTTATCGAGATATGTTAACTTTCCTCATGAAAAATCTTCAAAGAGATAACAACAAGTGGTGTTGAGGTCCACTTTTCTCATTTTTCACTGAGGCGTTCAACCTATTAACCCTTGAAAGAATTGTGATGTGTAAATTATTAACATAAGCCTTCTCAAGATTCCATACCCAGCAAATAGTGTTATTCAATGGAAATGTCATCTGTACATATTTGAGTTTATCATTCAAGGCTTGAAATGATTTTTGGCAGGATTTTAGGCAAGACTAATAGCCTTTTGACAAAATTGACTGTTACCCTTGAGCACTCTCTGAACTTCCAAAATATGTGTATATATGTTGCAAGAGATATCCCTTAGAAATAAACATTGTGTATCTATAAAACTCATCTTCATTCCTAGTCATGGGTATATCACAAAGGTAAAGCTTGTTAGGAACCAAATATCAATATAGCATAGAAAAACCTCAGAAAAAGTATTCAACGCCTTGAAAAAGAGATAATTTCAGATAATAAGCCTCTTTGAGGGGGCAACCTCCTTTTACCCCACTTAAATGTTCAAGTACAAGATGATTCAAAATGAAAATGTCTCCTTGGTATATATAGGATACTAGGAGGTATAATTACAACTAATGGACTAAAGCCGACATAAACAAAATAACATTACTAATATAATATGCCCCAATTAAGGGGTAATGAGCCAATATTAGGGCTTAACATGCCCCTCCCCTTGAGACAAGTGTTGTCCGCAATGCTTGAGTAANGAGGTATAATTACAACTAATGGACTAAAGCCGACATAAACAAAATAACATTACTAATATAATATGCCCCAATTAAGGGGTAGTGAGCCAATATTAGGGCTTAACATGCCCCTCCCCTTGAGACAAGTGTTGTCCGCAATGCTTGAGTAACTCTGGATGCTTCTGTATAAAAGACTCATCTTCCCAAGTGGAATATTCAGTCGATAGTTTCCTCCATTTAATGAGATACTCTGAAATGGATCTATTCCTTAGCTGGAAAATTTTTGTGTCAGTGATGGCTTCAGGATCCAATATGATTTTTCCTTCCTCATCAAGTTCTGGCAATATAGTTTGAACTGGGATCTTGTTGCCTATAACCTTCTTTAAGCATGAAACATGGAAAATTGGGTGTACTCGTGAAGATGCAGGCAGCTCCAATTTGTATGCCATAGTACCAATATTTTGCAACACCTTATAAGGGCCATAGTACTTTGGTGATAATTTATTATCCTTTTTGGCTTGCTTGAGGGACATCTGTTTGTATGGTTGTAGTCTTAAAAATACCCAATCCCCTACTTCAAAACTTCTTTCACTACGATATTGATATGCTTGTTGTTTCATGCAATTTTGTGCCATGGTTAGGTTGTCCTTTAAGATTTGGAGAACTTGTTGTTAATTCTTGATGTGATCTTCCACTGCTTGAACCTTAGATTTTTCTTTTAGAGAAGAAGTGATGGAAGGAGGGTGGTATCCATAAAGTGCCATAAATGGTGTCATTTTTGTTGCAATATGAAAGGAAGTGTTATACCACCATTCTGCCAAGGGTAACCATTTGAACCATTGTGTTTGTTTATCAGAGACAAAGCATTGAAGGTAGCCTTCTAGACATTTGTTCACTATCTCGGTTTGTCCATCATATTGAGGATGATAGGATGAATTATGAGCCAATTGAGTACCCAAACAAGGAAATAATTATGTCCAAAAATGACTTGTGAAGATGGGATCTCTGTCACTTACAATAATCTTTGGGCTGCCATGTAGCTTTTGAACTATCTCCATGAATGCGGTGGCAACTGTACTAGCTTTGAAGGGATGAGAGAGTGCACAAAAGTGTGTGTACTTGGTCAGTCTATCAACAATTACCATGATGACACTCTTTCCTTTAGACTTTGGTAACCCTGTGATGAAATCCATGGAAACCTCCTCCTAGCGCTGACTTGGGATGAATAATGGTTTTAAAAGACTTGGGGTCTTAATTGTTTCCACCTTATTTTGTTGGCAAACCAAACATTCTTCCACAAACCTTTGAACATCGGTTTTAAGGCCATCCCAAAAAAAATCCTTCTTGACTCTATGGTAGGTTTTCAAAAATCCCGAGTGCCCTCCTATTCGAAAGGTGTGCAATTCCAATAGTACCTTTTGTTTGAGTTGGGAGTTCTTACATAAATATAAGTGATATTTGTACCATAGTGAATCATTTTTCCATGTAAATGTATCTGATGCATTGGAATCCTGTTGCAACCTTTGAATGAGAGTCCACACTTTTTCGTCATTCTTCCATTCATCCCTTGCTTATATTATCCAATCGGGTTGGATGATCAAGATAGCACAGAGAAAGGCCTCAACATCTTCATCCTTTCTTGAGAGTGCATCTGCCACAACATTTTGCTTCCCCTTTTTCTAGACGATTTCAAAATCATAACCCAATATCTTGGTTACCCATTTTTGTTGTTCTTCTGAAGATAGTCTTTGTTCCAAGAAGTATTTAAGACTATCATGATCTGTTTTGACCTTGAAGTGCCTACCTATTAGGTAAGGATGCCATTTTTTCAATGCATGTAGTATTTCCATAATTTATTTGTCATAAATGGGTTTGTGTAAGTCCTTTCCCTTGAGTGGCCGACTTTCAAAATCCAGGGGCCTTCCTTCTTGCATTAGGACAACACCAATTCCATTTCCCAAGGCATCAAATTCCACAATAAAGGTTTTTGTGAAGTCTGGAGTGGTCAAGACATGAGCTTTACACATCACCTCTTTAAGTTGTTCAAAATCTTTAGTTGCCTCTAGAGTCCATGAAAATGCATCCTTCTTAGTTAGTGTTGTTAAAGGTGTTGTTACTCTTCCATAGTTCCGAAAAAACTTGTGGTAGTAACTTGTCAAACCCAAAAATCCTATAAGATTGTTTAATGTTTTTGGAATTGGCTAGTCCATCATGGCCTTAATCTTGTTAGGGTCTACCTTGACACCTTCATGAGATACAATATGACCCAAATACTCTACCTCCTTTACTCCAAAGAAACATTTGGATGTTTTGGCATATAGTTGTTCCTCCTTTAGTAGTTGTAGCACCTTGTCAACATGTCGCACATGGTCCTCCCAAGACTTGCTATAGATTAATATATCATCAAAAAATACTAACACAAATTTTCGAAGGAAGTTATTGAAAATGGAATTCATCAACCCTTGGAATGTGGAAGGTGCATTTGTAAGGCCAAAAGGCATGACCAAAAATTCATAATTGCCTTCATGAGTTTGGAATGTTGTTTTTGAGATATCTTCTTCCTTCATTCTGATCTGATGATACCCTAAACGGAGATCCAATTTTGTGAAATAGATTGCTCCATGTAGTTCATCTAACAATTCATCAATGATGGGAATGGGAAACTTATCTTTAATAGTGATCTTGTTGAGCTCTCTATAATATGGACACATATGCCATCAGCTATCTTTCTTGAATACCATTACCACTGGTGTAGAGTAAGAACTTTGGCTAGGTGTAATAATGCCATCCTCTAACATTTCTTCAACCATGTGCTCAATTTCACTCTTCTGGGCATAAGGGTATATGTATGGCCTAATGTTAGGAGGAATACTCCCAGGAATTAGGTGAATTTCATGATCATGATTTCGAGTGGGTGGAAGACCTTTGGGAATATCTTCAAATACTTTGGAATTCTTATCAATGATCCTTTGGAGATCTTGAGGAATAGATGTCTTAGATGTTTGAACATCTAGTGAGAATAGTTGTGCAATAACGCCTTGATGCCCCTTTTTCAATAATTTT
>JASDQU010099872.1:488588-505525 GCA_032191745.1 Picea mariana
AGCACCCAAATCTGGTTCAGGGTTTTCGGGAGCAGCATGCTCTGACGTTGGTTCTTGTGTAACAACATCAGTCATTGCTTGCTCACAAACTGAAGGAGTAGCTGTTGTGTTTTCAAAAATAGGGTTTTTAGGAACACCTTGTTCTAAAGTTGGTTCTTATGTTACAGTGTCAGTCATTACCTGCTCACTGATGGGAGGAGTAGTTGTACCATCTTCACAGACAAGAAATTCAGAAAGTTTTGGCACTGGTTCTTGTGTGACAATGTCAGTTACCTCTTGTTCATATATTGGAGGAGTAGCAACATTCCTCTCTTGACCATCAGATGAAGGGGTATTAACATCCATCTCATGATCATCTGCTGGTGGAATAACATCATCTCTTTCTTTTTCATCTACTGAGGGAGTAGCAACATCTCTTTCTTGTTCATCTTCTGAGGGAGTAGAAACATCTCTTTCTTGTTCATCTGTCGAGGGAGTAGAAACATCTATTTCTTGTTCATATATTGAGGGAGTGGAATCATCTCTTTCTTGTTCAGGAAAAGGGTTTGGAGGGATGTAACCATCTGCTTCCTCTTCTTCTGAATCCAGGTTAATGACCTGCCTCATTCCCCCAACTTCTCTAACTTCCACTGTTGGTTTCCTTGTTTCCTCATATTTATGTGAGGTTGATTCCTATGTATCAACACCCATTCTTTGCCCTTCTGTAATATTTTTGGCAGCCTCTGCCAACCTGCTCAACCCATCTCTCTCTTCTAGGGTTTCTGCTACTTCTGGGATAAGTTCTGCCAATTCCTCTTTCAAGAGTCTTATGAACTGCGACCAACTCACAAGGTTTTTCTCTAGTGCATGCATGACTAGTAGCTTAACAAGGCCATGATTTGTGAGGGTTTTGAGTGGTTGGCATGATCACTGAGATGCTAGCGCCATCCGTTGAATGTTATTCCACAAAAAATAGGGCATTTTTATGCGTTATTGGAAACGCAGATATGTGAGCAATTTGAGATGATATTTGTAAATGGTAGAGGGGAGGCCTTTGCATGTCACACACCTTATGATGAATAGTTATAACTCATCCCTTTGGGGTGGCAAATAATTCCATTCCTATCCTTTCCCTTTCGTCTTTACTTCTTCGCATTCACACAAGAACATCTCTCGAAATTTCGGGAGTGGTGTTTTCCGGAAAAACCATTGCTGACCAGATATTGGCAACCCACTAGATGCTGCAATGGTTTCCTTCGTGAATATGATTTTTCATTCGCGGACCATGGAGGCATGGCCGTTCAAAGTTTGGGCAAATTCTGTTGTAATGTCTGCATCAAATCCCTGTAACCTCTCGAAATACACATCCCAACCTGCATTCTGGAAAATTTACTAGAATTTCGGATTTCGACAGACCTGTGTAGTATTTGTTGGCTCATACCTCACTGCTCCACCACCCATTATGTTCCATTGACTATGCCTGCTTGAGGAGTACCGATGACCAGTTTAGGAGAAATGACAAGCAAAACAGTTTTGCAGAAAATTTGTTGTAGAAAGAGTCGTGGATTTAAAAAAAAGTAAATTAAATGATGTGGAAGGTAAGTAATGATGATGATATGACAACGAATTTAATAGCTTGGTGGATGATTAACGGATTGGCGGATGTGTCCAATCCCTATGTGTACAACGACATCATAAATTTTTAAGTAATGATTGTGAAATCATGTGATTAAAGAGGGTAAAGATGACTCTTTGGGAAAAGACATAAAATCTCCCCCAAACTTAAATTTAAGACCGTTCTCAAGAACGAATTCCTATGCCATGTGTAATATTAACCAAAACCATTAAAGTTGGTTGAGGATGTACCCGGTGACTCACCTATTGTGGAGAAGCATCATTGCAGGAATAGCATCGTATACAGTCACGGAATATGATAGCGTCAAATCGAGCGGTGGCATCGAAAGTGGTGGCAGTTGGAATATCGGTATCCATGTTGGTGGGAGTGTAGATGAGTAACTGCAACCATAGTAGTAGAGGTATGAGTAGCAACAACCATAGAGTAGCGGAGATTGGAGTAGTGACAACCAAAGAGTAGCGACGACTGGAGTGGCAACACCTTAGAGTAATGACATCTGGTACAACGACAATTTTATTGTAACAACAGCTGGAGTAGCAGTGACTGGAGTAGTGACAACCGGAGTAGCAGCAGCTTGTACAATGACGATTTTGAAGTAGCGGCACTCGGAGTAGCGGTAAAAGGAGTAGCAGCATCTCGGAGTAACGACATCGGACACATTGGCATGTTTTTTTGAAATAACAACATCCATAGTAGCAACAACTAGAGTAGTGGTAGCTTGAAGTAGTGACAACCAGAGTAGTAGCAGCAATTGGAGTAGCGACATCATACACATTGGCATTTTTTGAAATAACGACATCTGGAGTAGTAGCGACTGGAGTAGAGGAAATCGTAGTAGCAACAACTCGGAGTAGCGACAATTGGAGTAGCGGCCACTGTAGAGGTTGTGTAACTTCTAAAATTCCAGAGATGCCTTTGCCAATTTCAACTATCCAGAAAGGTACCTGCAACACAAATTTATTAATTTTATTATTATTATTATTTAGGGGGCAGAGGGAAGATCTTCTGCACTAATGATTTCCAAATCAATTTGATCAGAAAGTCATTTGACAAAGGAGGCTTTAGAAGCTGTTTTATGATATATTCAGAGGCAGTGTCCATTTGCTATCAGGGGAGTACGTGACTCGTCTAATTTTACCAGTCTAACAGTCCCATTGTCAAATACCTTGTCAATTTCGTATGGCCCCATCCATCTTGAGCAGATTTTTCCCTTGAAATCCTTGAATCAGGAATCATAGAGTAATGCACAATCCCCCTTTTAAAATGTCTTCTTCTTGATAAAACTGTCATGCCATCTAGCACGTTGGTCCTAGATTGTAGCAGTATTCTAGACAACCACTAATCGAATTTCATCTAGCTCGTTTAGGTTTTCCAGACAATGTTTTTGGGTTTCTGAAAGATCCAAACCTACTTTCAGGGATGTTCTAAGTGTTTTAATTTTGAACTCTATGGAAAAAAAGGATATTTTAGACAAGCTCATATGGAGAAAATCCCATTGTATTCTGCCAAGTTGTCATGTATGCCCACATTTCTTTAGGTAGCTTTTCCACCCAATCTCGACGATGACTTGCTATAGTTTTTGTGATGGTATTTTCTAGTACCTTATTTTTTATCTCAACTTGACCATTTGCCTGGGGATGATATGGAGTTGTTATCCTATGCTTGATCCTGTATTTATTCATTAACCATGCTATCATATGTGATGTGAACTGTGCTCCTCCATCTGAAACTATTTCTCTAGGGGCTCCATATGGAGAAAAAGTTTCTTCGAACAGGAAGTTTGAAAAAGCTTGCTCGGTTTCTTTTACAACTACCTTCACCTCAATCCACTTTGTTACATAATCCATGCAGACCAGAATATGGACTTTTTGTTGTGAGGGGGGATTGAATGGTCCAATGAAATCAATGGCCAATTTTTCAAAGGGCTCAAGGGATACCTGGGGGTTCAAGGGAATTTTGTCTGCTTTAGTAGGCTTCCCCATTCATTGGTAGCTATCACACCCCTAGACATACTTCCTTGAATCTTGAAAAATGGTGGGCTAGTAATACCCCATTTGAAGCACTTTGTGACCTGTTTGTTTATCTGAAAAATGACCTCCACAGGGAACATCATGAGAAGCCTTCAAGACATCATAATTACCATCTTCTTCTATGAAGCATTGGATTTTTTGGTCAAGCATAGTGTAAAAGAGGAATCCTCAATCCATGTGTAATGGGTGTTGTGATGGATGATCTTTCATTGTTCCCTATAAGGAAAATGTTGAGGCACCTTTCCTATAGCAAGATAGTTAGCAATATCTGCATACCATGGAACATGAGTAGAAATTGCAAAAAGGTGTTTGTCTGGAAAACTATCTTCTACAAGTTCCCCTTATGTATCATTTTCTAATCTAGACAAGAAATCTGCAACTACATTATCCTTCCCAGGGCGATCCAAGATGGTGATATCAAATTCTTGTAGTAATAATAACCATCTCATGATCCAACCCGGGGTTACAGGTTTGTTCATGAGATACTTGATGGCTGCATGATCCATGTGCATAAAAGTGGGATAACCTATAATATAGTGTCAGAATTTATTAATAACATAAATGACTGCTAAGAATTCCTTTTTCTTACCATATAATTTAGCTCGGTTGGAGTCAAGTTCTTGCTGATGTAGTATATTGTGTATGGTTTCTTTTCCTCCTGCTATCCCAAAATAGCTCCCATTGCCATGTGAGAAGCATCAGCTAAAATATGAAATGAAAGCTTCCAGTGTGGTCCTTCAAGTATCGGAGCCTTACAGACTAGTTATTTAATTTGTCCAAATGCAATCTCACATTCATCTGTCCACATGAATTATGCATCTTTGATTATTAACTGAAAAAGAGGGTGTGCTATTTTAGAAACAATTTCTATGAAACGTCTGTAATAGCCTGTATAACCAATGAAACTATGTACTTGTGTTGGTGTATTAGGTGTAGGAAAGTGCAATATTACCTCTAACTTGGTAGGGTCAACTTGGATCCCTGATGCTGAAAGTAAGTGTCCCAACACAACCCCTTCTTCCATGAGCATGTGACACTTTTCTGTGCTAAGAGAAACATGCATTTGTTTGCATCTTTTAAGTAATTTCTCCATATTTTCCAAGGCTTTTTTGAAGGAATCCCCATAAGGAGTGAAGTCATCCATGTAGATTTCAACATTGTCATTGACTAAATCAAAGAAGATCCCTGGTATTTCCATTTGGAAAGTAGAAGGTGCATTACAAAGGTCGAATGGAAGAACTTTGTATGCAAAGGTCCCCTAGGGGCTCGTGAAGGAGGTCTTGTCCTGGTCTTCAGGAGATATCTAGATCTGATTATACCCGTCGAACCCATCCAGGAATGAGAAAAACCTCTTCCTAACTAATGTGTCAAGGACTTGGTCAATAAAGGGAAGAGGAAAATGGTATTTTTGAGTTTCTTTATTCAATTCCTGATAATCGACACAAATCCTCCACTTGCCATTCTTCTTAGGAATAATGACCAGTGGGGATACCCATTGACTATCCAATATTGGGTAGATGAATCCCACATCTAATAATTTATGTAGCTCATCTTTGAAAATCTGCTTCAAGGTGGGATTCATTCTCCTTTGTGGTTGTCTAATGGTTTGACATCCCTCTTGAATGTATATGTGATGGGTACATAAATTAGTGGGGATTCATTTCATATCTGTATACTCCCAAGTGAAGGCCTCTTTCCGTTTCCGAAGAATATTAAGTAATTTCTCAGACTGTGTGGGTGAGAGATCAGGATTGACATTCAATGTCTTGCCTAGTTCAACTTCAACAGGGACACTACTGTGTGGTGTGACTGGTATATTCACGATCTCAGTTTTGGATTCATGAGTGTCATGATCATTACATTTCATAACTAATTCGAGAAATGACCGGGTAGAATTGGGAACGGAGTCAGAGTCATTGATGAAGGTGTTTATGGAATCATCCTCCATCTCATTCTTAAAACATAGGGCCTCACTAATGGTAAGGATTGGTCTTATCTCTTCATCAATCTCTAGCCCTTTTGTAGGTGAGGATTTCTGTAATAGGGTGAGTCCAGGTCCTTTTGATGAACTTGGTTCTATAGGAGGGTACACAATAAGGTTCTTAGTATCCCCTCCATTAGATATCACCATATTTCCTTACCGATAACCAATATAGGCATCTTCTATTGCAATCCAAGGTCTCCCAAGGATCAAAGGATGCCCTCCAAATGGGGATTGTGTTTGTAAAACTAGGAGATCAACAGGGTACTTCCATGAATCTACTGAAATGGTTATGTCTTCCAATTTTCCTATTGGTTTAACAATAGATTGGTTTGCCAATTCCAGAATGGTAGATGTGGGTTTGAAATAGTGAAAACCAAGAATGGTTGTAGTTGCAAAAGTTATAACATTGATTTCAGCTCCCAGATCTACTAATACATTTGGAATGTTAACCCCATTTATCTGTATAGTTAGAATAGGGTTCCCTGGGTCTCCATATTTAACAAGTATGGAATTTCCTAACATAATGTTTGACAATTTCCCCATGACATGGATAGTAAGTGGATCCTTAGGATTCCTTCCAGGTTTCTTATAACAATGTTCTCTAATCATTTTCGCATAAATCGACACATCTCTCATTGCTTGGAGTAAGGGAATTCTAACGAATAAATTCTGCAGTTCCCCCAAGAAGTCAAATTCAGGATGAGAATGTTGTTTTGCTAGAGATATTCTTTCTAGGTAGGGGGGATTATTGTGATGTTCCTTAGTGATAGGTTTCTGAGGAGGAAATTGCTGGTTCACAGGATTTTTAAGTTGCCTATCTTCCTTCTTAGGTTCTGACTCTAGAAATTCATTATCAATTTGCTCAATAATTATTGGTGAATTATTGGCATTCACTACCCTACCTGATCTAAGATTTAGTTCATTACATCCCAGGTTGGAAATGCCATAAGAAAGGAGGTTGAGTGTCTCAACCTACTGAGCTCTTTTATTATTTGGATTGGGGTTGGATTGGACAGGCATTTGTGGCTGAAGAGGAGGGTTATTAGCAGAAACACTAGGGGGCAATTTTAATCGTTGCTGATATTGGAATTGTTTTGGTGGCATAGTCAGAGGAAGTTGATTCTGGTTTATTTGATTAGGACCAAGCCAGTTCTGGTACCATGGGGCAGTTGAATTATTCTATGGGGCCCATGGTTTCCAAGAAGTGGGATATTTGTATTGATAATTTTGTGGCCATGATGGTGAAAAAGGCACAGTTTGAGATCCTAAATTTGAAGTATTGAAATACTGAGAGAAGTATTGAGGCATACTTGATTTATGTTATGCGGTTGTGGTTGTCATGGATTCTTTGGTCCCATAAAGTAGAGATGATCCTTTTCTTCATCTACTCCCTGAAAGATCGCCTTTAATCCTAGAAAACAAGGACATTTGCTAGTCTCATGATTCTGCTCACATATAGTGCAAATAGTGTTTAGTGGACATTCATGCTGTGAATGTTTCTTTCCACACCTAGGAAAAAATACTACCATGAATTTTTCTGACTCAATCTGCTTATGTTTTGCTTGTAGAAGGTCCATTTGTGAGGTTAGGGTGTTCAAAATGTCAGTCCTCAAATCCTCCAGCAGGTTCCCAAGTTCTATCTTTGTGACCCAATTGCTGCATGGTTTGGTAATTCGAGTCCCCTGCCTCTATCTGGTTGCTCCTCGTGAACATCGGATGCATAATTTATAGATTGTGTCAAAGTCTGACTTTGATATGTCCCCTTTTCCTACCATATTCAATAGTTTCAAGGAATATTCCCTTAATGCTTGGAGAAAGATTATTTTCAAGATATCCTTGTCTAGATCACCATGCCCTGATCTCTGTAGACTAGAATTAAAGAGTTCCAAAAAATCCTCCATGTTCTCATACTCCTTCTGCACTATTTTAAAGATCTCCTCCTTTACATATCATGATTTTCAATAATCTTGGTACTTGTCAAGAAAGGTGGTTTTCATTTATTCCCAGGTAGTGATAGTTTTTCCACATAACCCCATGAACCATCTCAAGGTTGTGCCTTTTAAAGTAGGAGGAAATATTTTTATCTTCTTTGCATCAGAGATATAACCATACCCATGACAAATAATGTCAAATTCTTATAGAAATGTGTCTGGGTCTTCAGTAGATCGTCCATGAAAATTAGGTGGTGCAGAGAAGGGGATAAACTTCATGGGAGCCTCCCCTATGATATCCCCAATTGGAAATTCAAGTGATGAGTTAGCCATACTTTTGTACTTACTTTGAGTTTTTGCAGAATTCCCACTAGGCGTTTGATTTTGTTTATCTGTACTCCCTTGTCCCTTGCTATGAAAGTGTTCCTCAAGGTTGTCCTAGTGGGAGGATTTCCCAAATTATTCTTCTGTTTGAACAGGGTTTCCTTGACCTAGGGGTGAATTATATTCCCAAAATATCTCCCTTGGTTTTGCAGCACTTCCTTGATCCCAGGGTGAAACAAATTATTCTTCTAGCCCCAGGGTGTATTCCTCCCCTGTCTTCTTACTTGCCACCTCTTCTTCTTCAAATCCTGACTCTGTTTTTTAGGAGGGTTTAGGTTGATTTACTGATTTCTTTCAGGATCTAAGATGATATCCTCCCCTACCAGTGATTTGAGATGGTGTACTTGATCCGGTCTGAGGTGGCTAGTCTGATTCGTCTTTTGCAATTATTTCCTAGATGAAATTTTCTCTGCCCTGATATTTTCCCCTTCCTCTTGGAGGTCTTCCTCCCTTATGGGTTTTTCCTCTTCCCCGATCGCTCATACGAATGGTGGAAAGGAAAGAATTCAATTATAAAAGGGTTCTATTTAATTGCTTTGGACCTGAGGCAAGGTATAAATTTCCCTCCTCAAGATGAGAGAGTGGCCCCTAAAACAGAAAGAAGAAAGCAAAAAGAAAAAAATAAACCCTAAGAATAGTAATAAACGAAAACAACTTAAATGTCTAGGACCTAGAGCAGGAAAAGTAATACGTTCCTCCCCAGGACAAGGGATTGATCCTATGATCAATATGGATCAAAGTTTTTTCCTTTGGCAGTCTCCCCGACAATGACGCCAAAATGTTGGGGTCCAGTATATTGTCTAGATTTACCACCTAATACATTTAATTTGTCAACCCAGGGGTCTGAATGTTTTACAGGCTATTGTGCACTGTATGTGCAGACTGTGCTTCTTTCAATATTGATCATGCAAGTAAAAAATCATTGCAGTAAAGTAAAGAACATAAACTATATTGTTGGTGTTGAAACATAAATAACTGTAACATTCAAATGAAGTGGGAAAAATGTAAATGAAACAAAACACACAGATCTAATAGATTCCACACAAAACCACAACAAAACTATATCATAGGCCGACAACACCTGACAAGAAGAGTGGGCCCAACTCCCCGATCAGGGATGCGGTGAACTAACTGCCATGAAAACTCAGAAACTCAAAAGAAACTCAATTTTCATTAAATAAAACATGATTACATAGGTTGTAGTCTTGATACATGACGACTCTTATCTAGTTGGCTGACTCGTTGGCTAATCCTTCTCTATCTCTATTCGGACTTTTATACAATTCGTGGAGCACAGAGGATCCCAATATTAGGGTAACATCTCTTCCTAAAAATACACAAAGGCTGAATCGATTAACAAAACCTAATGTTGGACCATGGAACAGGTCCTCTTTTGCACCTTCAACCCGCATACTGCGCTGCATCCTTGAACGCATCAACTTGCTAGACTGTGTTTGCTTTGTTCCTGCGAGATTACAGAGATTAGTGATTCGCTTTAGTAAACCCCCAACCAATGTCTAACGTTTTTGAACTAATACACGCAATGGAATAATAGAGGTGCATTCTTACCCTTGTTGTTACATAGAATATTTCAAGGAATATAGAAATGGAGGTAAACAAGGATAGAAAAATGTGGTAGAAAACAAGCAATTTCATGGGCCAACAGAGCTTACCAACTATAAGTTGGCAAGCGAGGTGAACTGCGCCATCTTGGATAGAGGCTTCCTTGTATCCCCGCTTTCCCTTCTCAACTTCACCGTATGCCTCCTTAATGCACTATGCCACAGAGAGATCTAAAGTCTTCCCTAGGTAGAATTGTTGAGGGTCGGGTCTATGCATGCTTAGTCCTGTGATCAGGTGGATCAGCTCCGGATCCACCATAATGCACATGTTGAGCCATAGGTATCCTTCGTGATAGCACGAGAAGAGTATTTTAACACAAGCATTAACCTCTTGGTTTCTGCCAAAGTGAGGGATCTTCATCACGTTCAGTATCGTGGATTGCGCAAGCTCCTTAATCCATGACCGAGAGACTATGCGAGGCTTCTTCCCAGTTGTCTTCATCAAATATCTGTGAGGCACGAGCATCACGTAGTTATTTCTATTGCCAAGGTTGAAATCGTTGTTCTTCAAGGATGGGATTTGTCCCAACTGACTTCCTTCTACGCATATCCCCTTCAGAATGTACATGATGATAAATGTATACTCCAAATCCCATGGAATAATATCACGATTAACCACGCTAGCTAAAGGCAGGATGTAATCAAGAAATATCGACGTGATTTTCTTCGTGTTAACTAGATCATCACGATGCTTACTTCACTTCTCAGTAGCATGGTTAGTTTAGCCCGAACGTCATCCAGTCGAGGGAGAATCCTACAATCCCTTGGTCGACAATGCTTGTACTCCCTCAGACATAGCTTTATCAGCCATAAACTTCTTCAAAACTTCTTTGACAGATTTTTCTATCTCGGTGCACTCGGTCGACATTCTCATTGTTGACAAATAAGCCGAGCTAGGCGAATGAATAGTGGGGTAACCAATAGATGGAGAGGTCTAGGTTCTAAAATCACAACTCGACACACAATCAATTCTTTGTTAGAAACATTAATCACGAATGGAGAAAAAGTGGTCCCAGCGCAATGTCCGATGGGTTAAATAGGCATGTGTCATAACAGATTCCTCCAATGGACAAGAATGCCTCAATCAATGTGATTTCATCCATTTTGGCGCGGTCTCAACATCTAATGGCGATCTATCCACCAATAAATGTGTTTACTAGTCGTTTGGAGCACCATTCTAATGGTTGGGGCACCTCCAATGGTCATATAGCTTCGTCGGGGCGAAGTCCCATTCTGTGTGGTTCTGTTGTTCCAGCGAGGTTCAGAGCCTACAAGCCTGCCTCCTGTGAAATCTTCTCTGGAACTTCCTGTAGTTTTTCTAACTTGTCTTTTTTCTTACTGAGATTCCTTTCCTTCTTTCCTGTGACGTGAGTCTCTGGATTCCTCTTTCCATTCTTATTCTTATCTTCTCTTAGTGTAGTAGCTTCGCACCGCTGATGAGATTTCAAAGGGTTCAAAGGTAATACCTGTTTTCTTATCACTTCTTGGGTGGATATAGTTTCTTCTTGCAAGGATAAGTCCTTCACATCTTCTTGCGCACTTTCAACTTCAACATCTAATTCTCTTTCGTTATGCTGCTTCAATTAAGCTTCTTGTTCTTCTATCAGTCGATCTATTATTCTAGCTATGAAATACCTTAGTTCTTGATTTTTATTTTCTATAGCTTCTTCCTCTACTTTCCTTCTAATATGATCTTTCTCAATCCAAGTCATTCCTAACAAAAGAGGAAAAGGGGCATTGTTCTCAACAAACCTAATAACTTCAAATTCTTCTTGAGTCGATTTTCCATGGATGATAATAGGTACCTTAGTAACTCTTCCACATAGGGTTATCATCTTTCCTATAAACAAGCCTATCCTTCCCAATGAAGGTACCACAGTAGGCTTTCCTAAAATTTCCCAAGTGCTTTCTGTCATAATATTCACTGGTTTCTCTTCATCCAAGACACAGTCTATGTCAAAGTCTCCTATTCTTGTACTTATGTGTTGTTTTTCTTTCAAGATCTCTGATAAACTGACATCATCATCCACTACTTCTTTTAATTGTACTAACATAGTGTGAGATTTATTCGATTCTTTCTCTTTATGATTCTCTAACATGCTCTTATTATCTTGACTCATATTCATTTGTTCTACTTTAGCAATCATCCTTGGGAAATCCTCAACTTCATGACCAACAATTTTACAACAAAGACAAATAGGACCTGCACCAAGGCATTCCTTAACAAGATGTCCGGGTCTTCTGCAGTTATAACATAGTGTCAATCCTCTATTTCTCTTAAGCGTTCCCCAACCTCTCCTATACTGTGCACTGGGAACACAATTCTGGACCTGCAATCTACAAAAATTCTTTCTAAGTTCCTGCATCCACTTAATAGTCCAAAAATCCTTTCTATGCATAGGAATAACATATCTTTCTTTATTTCTATTAGTATTATTCAGATCAACTCTTTCTTCTAACTGTGCCCTATATTTCAGACTAGGATAGAATCTATCAAACATACCTAGATTCATACTTTCGAAACAAAAAATTTCACTTATCTTACTCTTATCAAATCATAAATCTTTACCTCTTTCAAGATCTTACCTCTTTTCTTCAGATCAGGTTTCTTTCACATAGATCTTTACAAGTCAAGTAGAATACTGCGCAATGCAACAACATATCTACACACAAAGCTTCTCTTTTCTTTAAATTCCCAACAATTACAGTTTCAGGTCTCGACAACGGAACCATTTGTTGGCACAGGGGTAGACCCAAGGTTCAATGCTTCAACAACGTACCAACAAAACCCTAACTACCAGGCCTTTCAGAAACACCTATGAAGCAGATGTAGTCTCACCCGAGGTAGAGGTAGGGGGGTTACAGGACTCAAGTGTCTGTAACCAAGTTGGGACACAGATATGTGATTATAACACCTCGCAGAGTACTTAGGGACAACACATAGTAATTCATTAGCTTTATTCACATCACATATCACACCCTAAGTATAGATCGACGTAGTAACAATGACAAAATATACATCACAATTAGCAACATAAGTCATATATAACACATTCAACATAAATTAAGCACTAAGCATTCATAGATATATCTATCATTCATAACATCCGATGAATTAAGAAAATCCACAACAATAAAATTATAGCACAAAGAAAACCATCAACAAAAGATTTACGTGGTTCACCCTAGTGTGGGGCTATGTCCACCAACAACTCCTTCTTTTTTATTAGTCTTCTTCAATATCTTACATTTGTCTGCTCCTATGCACTAAGCCACATATCCAATCTTCGCACTGGACAAGTGGTCTACACACTGCGCATCAGATCCACCTTCCCCAAAAGCAAGTCAAGGCTCATAGCCAACTCCTCTATCAATCACAAAGCCTTACATACATGTTCTATCACACAAAGCAACTAATAACTACTTTCCTCTTGCACTTAGCCACTAACTTAGCACATAGCTTCTTACATCGCTTACTTTTACATTACATTCCTTCTTATTTATACTTTTACATTTACAAAAAGGCCTAAACATGGGTAAACCCATGGGACGACATCCCATAAGCCATTACATAAACCCTAATGAACCCCARGCTGGGTCCTCAAGCCTRTGAAATAAGTGAGATCCTGCGATCACAGCTCTTCTTGGGCTCTCCATCTTCGACCGTTGCATTGAAGTCCAAAAAGTGGTCAATCYCGACTAATGTTTCCTCAAAACTTGGTCGAGGGCCAACAATGGATTGGTTGATTTAAAAAACATTGAAGAATCTTAGAGGATTTTTGGGTTTGAAAGGTTACTACCGCAAGTTTGTTCGAAACTGTGGAATAATAACATCACCTTTAACTGCATTAACTAAGAAGGATGTGTTTTCATGGACTCCAGAGGAAACTCAATATTTTGAACAACTTAAAGAGGCAATGTGAAAAGCTCATGTCTTGTCCACACCAGACTTCATAAAAACCTTTATTATGGAATTTGATGCCTCAAGAAATGCATTGGTGTTGTTCTAATGCAAGAAGGAAAGCCCCTTTCTTTTGAAAGTTGGCCACTCAAGGGAAATGACTTACACAACCCCATTTATGAGAAGGAAATGATGTCAATACTACATGCATTGAAGAAATTACGCCCTTACCTAATAGGTAGGCACTTCAAGGTCAAAACAAATCATGAAAGTCTTAAATACTTCTTGGAACAAAGACTATCTTTAGAAGAGAAACAAAAATGGGTGACCAAGATGTTGTGTTATGACTTTGAAATCATCTACAAAAAAGTGAAGAAAAATGTTGTGGTAGATGCACTCTCAGGAAAGGATGAAGATGTTGAGACATTTCTCTTTGTTATCTTTATCACCCAACTTGATTGGATAATAGAAGCAAGGAATGAATGTAAGAATGGTGAAGAAGTGTGGACTCTCATTCAAAGGTTGCAGGATTCTAGTGCATACAATACATTTATATGGGAAAATGATTCACTATGCTACAAATATCAATTATATTTATGTAAGAATTCCCAAATTAGAAAAAAGGTACTTTTGGAATTGCACACCTCTTCGGTAGGAGGGCACTCAGGATTTTTGAAAACCTATCATAGGGTCAAGAGGGAATTTTTTTGGGATGGCCTTAAAACTGATGTTCAAAGGTTTGTGGAAGAATGTTTGGTTTTCCCACAAAATAAGGTGGAAAAAATTAAGACCCCATGTCTTTTACAACCATTAACCATTCCAAGTCAGTGTTCGGAGGAGGTTTCCATGGATTTCATCACAGGGTTACCAAATTCTAAAGGAAAGAGTGCCATCATGGTGATTGTTTAGAGACTTACCAAGTACGCACACTTTTGTGCACTCTCCTTGGGATAACGCAGTTTAATAAGAGAGCTTTGGGATAAGGCAACTTTGGGTTAGGTAAGAAGGTAGTTTGAGGTATCATCACAGAAGTTATATTCTCTATTCGCCTAATTATTTTATTCACCTAATTTTTCGCCCAAGCCCAAGCAAGAACATGTATCAAGGTAGGCCCTATAGCGTGAAGAAGCTCGAAGCCGAGAAGGGTGAGATTAGGTCAGGACCTAAAGAAATAGATTGTCTTTCTTGAAAAGTAAGAGCGTGAGTCACAAGGTTATACGAGTCAAGGGTGGACTTTAATACCCCTCCCGGGCATACCTTTCCTATGCAGATCTCATCCTTTCAAATTCAGTACAGTTGCTACTGCATTCATGGAGAGAGTTCAAACGATACATGGAAGCCCAAATATTATTGTAAGTGACAGAGATCCCATCTTCAGTGCACATTTTTTGACATAATTATTTTCTTGTTTGGGTACTCAATTGACTCATAGCTCATCTTACCATCCTCAATCTAATGGACAAACTGAGATAGTGAACAAATGTCTATAAGTCTACCTTCGTTTATTTTTATCTGATAAACAAACACAATGGTTCAAGTGGTTACCCTTGGCAAAATGGTGGTATAACACTTCCTTTCATACTACAACAAAAATGACACCATTTGTGGAACTTTATGGATATCACCCACCATCCATTACTTCTACTCTAAAAGAAGATTCTAAGGTTCAACCAGTCGAATATCACATCGAGCATCAACAACAAGTTCTCCAACTCTTAAAGGACAACATGACCATGGCACAAAATCACATGAAACAACAAGATCAACATCACAGTGAAAGAAGTTTTGAAGTAGGGGATTGGGTATTTTTAAGACTACAACCATATAAATAGATGCTCGTCAAGCAAGATAAGAAGGATAATAAATTACCACCGAAGTATTATGTCCCTTATAAGGTGTTGCAAAAGATTGGTACTATGGTATACAAATTGAAGTTGCCTACAACTTCACGAGTACACCTTGTTTTCAATATTTCATGATTAAAGAAGGTTATAGGTGAAAATTTCCCAGTTCAAACTATATTTTCAAAACTTGACGAGGAAGCAATCATATTGGAGCCTAAAGCTATCACTAACAAAAGAATTCACTAGTTGAAAAATAAATCAATTTCTGAGTATCGCATTAAATGGAAGAAATTACCTACTCAAGATTCCACGTCGGAAGATGAGTCTTTTATACAAAAGCATCCATAACTACTCAAGCATTGAGGAAAACACTTGTCTGAAGGGGAGGGGCATGTTAAGCCCTAAATTGTGGCACATTTCCCCTTAATTGGGGCATATTACATTAGTATTTTTATTTTATTAATGTCGGATTGGGTCCATTAGTTGTAATTGTACCTTCTAGTCTCCTATATATATCAATGAGATCTTTTCATTTGGAAGCATCTTGTATTTGTGAATTCATATGATTTATAAGGATGTTTCCCCCTCAAAGAGGCTTATTATTTGAATTTCTCTCTTTTTCAAGGCGCGGAGTACTTATTCTAAGGTTTTTATGCTATTTTGATTTTTGGTTCTTAACATTATTGCTCAACCAAATGAGTTATGTGATATTCATTGCACTCCCAAATGAAAAAGGGCATTCCCTCCTACTTCAGAGTGTGTGGGGAATATACTTGAATATGGGATCGTAGAAGATGTTGAACCCTTTTGATATCAGAGCATACAAGAGGAAGAAGCTAGAAAGAAGTCAGAAAGAAGTGAGATGAATATTTTTATTCTAGTGAATAGTATTGAAACGTAATACAGATATTACATTCATCTAGTGAATAGTATTGAAACGTAAGACATGTTTGTATTTTTCTAAACTTTTTGGTTTTTTCTTCAAAAATTCAAATTTGAAATTAAATGGAAAAAATGGAATACTGATCTTAAAAGCTTTTCTCTAAATTTATGTCTGGGAAATTTCTTGTTGAAAAATTCTATTAGATTTAAACTTGTAATTTATATTCTCCTTTTTTTATTTTATAATATAGCTTAGGTAAGTGGATGGTCCAATAGATTGCAACTATTTCCATTATAACATATATGAAATTCTTATTAAAAGTAGTGAATACTAATTACCATCTCAACAAAATTATGGTGATGAACAATAACTTAACAATTCTGCTATTAAGTACGAACTTCGGGCATTAGCAATGCTTTAAACATTCAATTTTCTAGGGCAAGTCTACATAGTTTCTGGCACACCACTAAGCAAATTCTGCAATAGCAATGGAATATTCAATGGAAGATACATCTTCACCAGGTTGAGTTCCTGCAGTATTAAGGCCCTTCTCTTCTACTTCATTGAGAATCGACCATTTGAGTGAGATTTTCTCACATTTGTGATGTCTTTGCTTTGCCACACTCTGCATTTTGGGGCAATTATGGCGGATGTTTTTCATGTTTTAGAGACTTGTACACTTGGCTAGATACAATTACATCTATATATATTTAGTCTACATGGAATAGTTTCATATATATATA
>JASDQU010099872.1:536330-547305 GCA_032191745.1 Picea mariana
GTGTTAAGGACAATTATTCAACGGCATAAAAGAATGCAAGACAATCTATAATTCATTTATAAACAAATGAAATACGATATGAATACTTAATTTTATAAATATATATAAACACAACCTCGCATGAGTAATTTAATGACATGAACAAATTGAATCAAGAAACTAGTTACATAATTAATTAAAATAAATTCTATGTAAATACATAATTAAATTAGGCAACAAGAAACCAAAGAAGCCATGTAAGCTACAAGACACTCTATATCAATATAATTAAATTAAATTAATTAATCTGATCAAAATAAATTAATATATTACAAATATGCAAAGAAAAAAAATCAAATTAATTAAATCACATACTACAGAAATTATAAAGCTACAATTGAATTAAAAACTCAATGAATTATTCCATTGTCATTCAGATGTATCTCTCTAAGAGTCCTCCAATAATGGACATATTTCTCTCTTTTATACATAAATTAAATAGAAACTAGAAATAACAAATATCTATATAAACCCACTTATTGATTTAGGAAATACATAGTGGTTACAACAATTTCCTAAATAATGAATGGTTTCCATGAACCTTGCTAAAAATTAACAATTAATCAATAAATTCCAAGATATTTCGCTAACAATTAGAAAATAATAAATAACTCCAATATATTTTTCCCAAGAATTACAATACTCGTTAACCACTCAAACTAATATTTTGTCTTGGAATTACAAAATTATCTCAATATCTTTAATTTGCTTGGATTAACGTTATCATTGCATGGATCCATACTTGTCTCGTAGAGTAGTAATATTGATGCAGGAGCATCGTGTCAAGCGCATAGAGGCAGGAACATTCAACACGTGCGAGTTCTTCCAGAACTTCGATGTGGGCAACTACAATGGATTTCGGGATCTGCCTCCACTCAGCGCCAGAATTCACTTTTTAAGGCATGCTTGAACCAGTGTTGAATTTTACCCTGTGAAGCAAGTTTTTGAAATTGTAAATAGAGAAGGAGTTTCCACTTCGGCTTTGGAATGCGACTGGACTTAGGTAGTGTAGGATGAATTTTAGAGTAGGCAAGTAGCCAGGGGAAACCCTAGAACCATCTTTTGAGTTATGTAGAAGTTGACACACCTAGTGAGAAGGAGAGCTGGAAGACAGAGAAAAATTAGCGGTAAGAAAGAAGTGCGAGTAGCAGGAGAAAAAATGATTTTAAGTTACTGTAATTTTGAATGTAATCTATAGCCATTGGGAACTTGTGAATATAACAGAATGGAAAATTGATCCAAATGTGTTGAGCTTGGACTGTGTGTATTTTCCTTTTATTTTCTGTTTTATAAACAAGTAAATGGAAATGTGAGATTTTGGTAGTTTCTCTTCATTTGGAGCTCTGCAAGGTGTGCATCAAGCCAGGGAGGAACACTGTGGAATTATTTTCTCTTCACTGGGGGCTCTAGAAGGGGTGTATCGAGCCAGAGAGAAAATGACGTGAATCTGAGCTATTGAACTCCCTCAGACGCAAGGAGTGTGAGGGAGCCGGAGTCTGAACCAGACAAATCTCAGGAGGAATAATACTTCAGAAAGTGTTATCAGGATCCAAGGACCCATTCTTGAAGGAGCGAAGACCAAGTCTTCTAAGACTTAGACATATCCTAAGTCGAAATCGAGTAAAAACTCAGGAGGAAGAACGTCGTCGAGCATTGGATCGAGGTGGAAATCCTCACAGGCCATCTGATTGAAGGAAGGAGCATAGGCTTTAACCCTGCATAGATTCAGGAGAAGAGTTCAAAAATCTGAACAGACGATGGAGAACCCTCGAGGGGGAACACCGAAACCCCGCAGGCCATCGGATCAAGTAGAGCTGTGAGGAGATTATTGGCAAGATTTTCTCGACGTTCATTTCGGGACTTCGAGTACCGAGAGGTGGAAGGACAGAGGCTCTTGTCCTTCAGAACCTCGAATCATGAGATAGTGAAATCACGATTTGATGTGAGCTGTTGATCACAAGGATTTCCATGAGCATTGATTGAATGCCATAGCATTTTGGCATTTCAACATTTGGGCATTTCGACTTTCAGTGACCAGAGACTCCAAGGAGGAGGGATACCCTTTATATCACGATTCTGTGAAACGTAAAATCCCGAAAGAACAGGCATGGAGTATCTCAGCATCTTGCCATTTCGGTATTTTGGCCAACGGAGGTTCGAAAAGGGAAAGGAAGGGCCCTTACATTATGATTCCCCGAATCGTGAAACTCTGGAAGAGCGAACGCCAAGCCAGTTCGGCATTTCGTGAACTGGGATTTTGAAAGACAGAGTCCAGAAGGGAGAATGCCTGCTTTGCGATTCCCTGAATCATGAAAAGTCTGTGGCATATTATCATGGGTCATCATTTCATCATTCCGGGTATCGAGTACTTGAGAGGCTAGGAGTCTGGAGCTTGGGAGTCCTGACTCAGGAAACTGCGAAATGCAAAGACCTGAAAGACCAAGGGAGGAGCCATTTGAGGCGTTGTGCCTTTTCGATGTTTCAGAGACTGGAAGTCCAAGAGGACAAGGAACCAGGGAGAATTCATTCATAGGAGTCCCGAAACCTCAAAAATCCCGAAAGGTATGTCGAGTCAGAACAGAGAGAAGGGCACCAAGGGAAAAGGGCACGCACATAGATTTTGTTGAAGGCCTGTGCCAGAGGAGAAAAGGGGGACCTATGGATTTGTTTGAAGGGTTCTAGCAAGAGCCCGGAAGAGCTAATTTGGCTCAGAAGAAGAACGATCCAGAGATCAGGAGGTCAATAGACCTTGCTAAGGTAGGGGGTCTGCATTAGGTGGTATCAATGCACATTTTTCGTGTGTATATTTCAGGCAAAGGAGGAAAAAGAAGGAGATAGAAAACTCAGAGTTGTACTCTGTGTGTGATAGACCATCAACAAAATGTCGCCAAGAAGACAAGATCTGCCTTTAGCCAACAGTGCCATAGAAAGGGAGATGCGAGAGTTTTGTGCTCGAATGGAAGCAATGGAAGCACCATAGAGAAGAGCACCTGACGTTTGGGATGTCAGTGATGCATAAAGAGAAGAGGTTGAGGTTGAAGAAACTACAGGAGAGGATGCTGCAGAAGAATGTTTGTTGAGAGAAGTTGCTAGATTGGGAGGCAGAGCTAAGATAGAGGTCCCCATGTATGAGGGAAATCTAGAGGCTGGAAACTGTTAGACTAGATAAGGTCCATGGATAAACACTTCGACTATGAAGATGTCGATGAGGAGAAGAAGGTGAAGCAGGTAGTCACTAGGCTAAAAGGGCATGCAGCATTGTGGTGGGACGAACTGTAGGCTGAGAGGAGAAGTAAAGGCAAACAGAGGATAATGAGTTGGGATAGGATGGTAGCCAAACTGAAGGCTAAGTTCATACCCAAAGACTACCAGATCAATCTGTTCAGGAAGCTACAGAACCTGAGACATAAGGGAATGACAGTCAAGGAGTACACCGAGGAGTTCTATAGGCTGAACATCAGAACTGGACAAAGGGAGAGAGACGAAGAAAAATTTTCCAGGTATGTAAATGGCTTGAGATATGAATTCCATGACGAGATGAGTATGATGTCAGTGAGGACTATGGAAGATGTGTATCAGTTTGCACTGAAGGCAGAGGGAAAGCTGGCCAGAAAATAGAACCAGCGAGGAAGAGGCAAAAGCTCGGTCCTAAGAAAAAGCAAGGGATTTAACCGTGATAGAGCACATCATTCTAAGGGCGAGGCTGAGAAACCACACAATCACTCGAAATGAGGAGGAAGTTCATGAGGAAGACAGAGTGGTGGAAGAAACTCTTCTAGAGGAAGAGGCAGAGGGGGAGTAAGGTGCTATAACTGTGGTAAGGTAGGGCACATGTCTTGGGAATGTCTCGAGAAGAAGAATGAAGGAGGAGAAACCCACATTTCAAAAGCATAGTGAAGAGATGTTGAGGAAGAAGGAGTAGAGGATGGAGCATCCCTGATGTTGAGAAAATTTCTCTTAAAACCAGAGGCAGAAATTGAGAAGCCAGTGCAGAGAAACAGTCTCTTCACGACATATTGCAAGACTAAGGATAAAGTGTACAAGGTGATCATTGATAATGGGAGCACTGACAATCTAGTATCTACAGACATGGTGGAGAAATTGGAGCTGAAGACAACTGGACATCCAAGGCCATACAAAGTCTCATGGCTACAAAAAGGACACCAGGTAACGATTGCTAAACAATGCCTGGTTGAAATTATAATAGGAGGATATAAATATGAAATCCTATGTGAGGTAATTCCCATGGACGTATGCCACATTTTTTTGGGAAGACCATGGAAGTTTGACAGAAATGTCATTCATGATGGAAGGAAGAATACATACACATTGGAGAAGAATGGTAGAATGCATATGTTGCTGCCAATGGAGGAGAAGATAGAGAAAGAGGAAACTAGCACAAGCATACTTCTCATGAGCGGGAAGGAACTCCTAAAAGAAGTCAAGGAAGAAGAGGAGATGCAATTCACTATGGTGAGGAAACCTAGAGTAATCCTTACAAGTACATCAATGAATGATCTACCTGAAGAAGTTCAGGAGCTGCTGGATAATTTTGCTGATATAGTGGTGGATGAGGTGCCATCTCATTGCCACCCATCAGGACTATCAGTCATCATATCGACTTGATACCAAGAGAAAGCCTTCCAAACAAGGTAGCATACAGACTAACACCTCGAGAAAATGAGGAGGTGAGGAACCAAGTCCAAGAGTTTTTGGATAAGGGTTTAGTCGGAGAAAGTTTGAGCCCATGCGCAGTACCAACTGTGTTAAGCCCAAAGAAAGATGGAGGGTGGAGAATGTACACAGACTCAAGAGCCATCAACAAGATCACCATTAGGTACATATTTCCTTTACCAAGAATGGATGATTTAATGGATTGCTTAAGTGGAGAAAATTTGTTTTCTAAAATAGATCTAAAAAGTGGATATCACCAGATCAGGATGAGAAAATGTGATGAATGGAAAACAACCTTTAAGATGAATGAAGGCCTGTATGAGTGGCTAGTTATGACATTGGCTTAACGAATGCCCCAAGCACTTTTATGAGGCTGATGAACGAAATTCTAAAAGATTTCATTGGGAAGTTCATGGTTGTATATCTGGACGATATACTGGTCTTTAGCAGGACTAAAGAGAAGTATTTGAGGCACCTAATGCTAGTAATGAGAAGTCTATAGTAGGATAAGTTGCTGATCAATTTGAAGAAATCCTCTTTTATGAAGACAAAACTCATTTATTTGGGTTTCGTGATCTCTTCGAATGAACTGAAGATGGATCCAGAGAAGGTGAAAGCAATCAGAGAATGGCCGTCACCAAGGAGCATGTTCGAGGTAAGGAGCTTTCATGGTTTTGCAAGTTTTTATAGAAAGTTCATTAGAGACTTCAGTGGGATTCGTGCACCAATGATGGATATAGTGAAGAAGCGGCACAAGTCTTTTAAATGGATAGAGGAGGCTGAAAAGAGCTTCAATATACTGAAGAAGAAGATAACAGAATGACCAATTCTGGTCTTGCTGAATTTTGAAAAGACATTCCAGTAAGATGTGATGCAAGTGGAGTTGCGATAGGAGCAGTTCTGAGTCAGGACAATCGACCTGTTGCCTATTTCATCGAGAAGTTGAATGAGACTAAGTGGAAATACTCCACATATGACAAGGAGTTCTATGCCATAATTCAAGCATTGAATAAATGGAGGCATTATCTTGTCCCACAAGAGTTTGCCTTGTACAGCGATAACCAAGCTTTACAGTTCATAACCCGACAAGAAAAACTAAATCAGAGACATGCAAAATGGGTTGAATTTATGAAAAATTTTACTTTTGTCATAAAACATATTGTTGGGAATACTAACAAGGTTGTTGATACGTTAAGCATGAGATGTTTAATTCTGCAGGAATTCTAGGTGGAGACCTTGGGGTTTGAACACCTTAAGGATATGTATTTTGATGATACAGATTTCAAGGAGGCCTACGAAGCATGTACAAGCCCTGTACTGAGAGATAGAATTTAGTGGACAGAGTATATGGTTCATGAAGGATTGTTTTTTAGAGGAAATCAATTGTGCATACCAAGATGCTCAATGAGGGACAATCTTCTGAAGGAGAAGCATAGTGGAGGATTGGATGGACATTTCAGCCATGATAAAATGTTTGCATAGTTGAGAAGCTTGTACTATTGGCCAGGTATGAGAACATATGTGATAAAGTTGGTGAACAGATGTAGAATCTTCCAACATGCAAAGGGGAAAAGACAAAACACTGGATTGTATCAACCATTGCCAATACCAAAGAGGCCTTGCGATGCAATAAGCATGGATTTTGTGTTGGGGTTGCCGAAAACACAAAGAGGATTTGACTCCATATTTGTGGTGGTGGATAGATTTTCAAAGATGGCACATTTCATCCCATGCCAGAAGACCAGTGTTGCAACACATGTCACAAATCTGTTTTTCAAAGAAGTTGTGAGACTTCACGGCCTACCCAGGAGCATTGCCTCAGACAGAGACACAAAATTTGTTGGTCACTTTTGGAGGACGTTGTGGAAGAAGATGGGGACAGATTTTTCCTTCAGCTTAGCTTATCACCCTCAAATAGATGGGCATACTGAGGTGGTAAATAGAAGTTTGGGAAACTTATTGAGAATCCTGCTTACTAAACACCATAACCAGTGGCATCAGATTCTGCCACAAGAAGAATTTGCATACAATGACTCACCAAATAGCAGTACTGGAAGGAGCCCATTCCAAATACTCTATGGAATGCAACCCAGGGGAGTGTCTAAGTTAAGGGACTTGGAACGGGGAGAGATTAGAAGCGTTGGAGCGGAGGATTTTGTTGCTGAGATGCAGAGACTCCATGGTCGGGTCAAAGAACAATTATAGATTTCTAATTAGAAATACAAACATAGAGATGATCAACATCGCAGGGAACTTCAATTTGAAGTGGGAGATAAGGTTTTAGCACATCTTAGGAAGGAAAGATTCCCTAGGGGAACATATAGAAAATTGAAGATGAAGAAGATAGGACCCTGCAAGATCTTAAGAAGGTTAGATGAAAACACCTATGAGATCGAACTGCCAGATGGTGTCAACATTTCACCCATATTCAACATTTCAGACTTGTATCCTTACAGGAAATATGACACAAAAGGATGAGAAGATTACAGAAAGATTCAGTGGGACAAATAGATGCCTGTAGCAGAAAAGCCGCAAATGGGGAAAATTGTTGATCAGAGGATTGGTAAGAAGACCAGGAGGAAGACTTATTTTGAGTATTTGGTCAAATGTAAGGGACACCCAATCGAAGATGCCAGTTGGGAAAATGAAGCTGCTATCTAGAAGAAGGGAAAATCAATAGAGGAGCTCATGGACAGGAGTCCATGAATTTTTGTCAAGGGGAGTATGATGCAGGAGCATCGTGTCAAGCACATAGAGGTGGGAAAATTAAACAAATGCAAGTTCTTCCAGAACTTTGACATGGGTGGCTACAATGGATTTCGGGATCTGCCTCCACTCAGTGCCAGAATTCACTTTTTGAGGCACACTTGAACCGATGCCGAATTTTACCCTGTGAAGCAAGTTTTTGAAATTGTAAACAGAGCAGGAGTTTCCACTTCGTCTCTGGAATGCGACTAGAATTATGTAGTGTAGGATGAAATTTAGAGTAGGAAAGTAGCCAGGAGAAACCCTAGAACCATCTTTTGAGTTATGTAGAAGTTGGCACACCCATTGAGAAGGAGAGCTAGAAGACAGAGAAAAATTAACTGTAAGAAAGAACTGCAAGTAGCACAAGAAAAAAATATTTTAAGTTATTGTAATTTTTAATGTAATCTGTAGCCATTGGGCACTTGTGAGTATAATAGAATGGAAAATTGATCCAAATTTGTTCAGCTTGGACTGTGTGTATTTTCCTTTTATTTTCTGTTTTATAAACAAGTAAATGGAACTGTCAGATTTTGGTAGTTTCAATTATTTCTCTTCATTTGGAGCTCTGCAAGGTGCGCATAGAGCTAGGGAGGAATGTCGTGGAATTGTTTTCTCTTCACTGGGAGCACTACAAGGGGTGCATCGAGCCAGAGAGAAAACACTGTGAATCTGAGCTATCGAACTCCCTCAGATGCAAGGAGTGCGCGGGAGCCGGAGTCTGAACCAGACAAAGCTCAAGAGGAATAACACTTCAGAAAGTGTTATTGGGATCTAGAGACCCATTCCTGGAAGGAACAAAGATCGAGTCTTCACAGACTTAGAAATCTCCTAAGTCAAAATTGAGTAAAAACTCAGGGGAAGAACATCGTCGAGCGTTGGATCGAGGTGGAAATTCCCGCAGGCCGTCCGATTGAAGGAAGGAGCACAGGCTTTAACCTTGCATAGATCCAGGAGAAGAGTTCGGAAATTTGAACGGACAGTGGAGAACCCTCGAGGGGGAACACTGAAACCCCACAGGCCATCGGATCAGGTAGAGCTGCAAGGAGATTAGCGGCAAGAGTTTCTTGACATTCATTTCAGGACTTCGGGTACCGAGAGGTGGAAGGACAGAGGCTCTTGTCCTTCAGAACCCCAAATCGTGAAATAGCGAATTCACGATTCAACGTGAGTCGTCGATCACAGGGATTTCTGTGAGCGTTGATTGAACACCACAAAATTTTGGCATTTCGGCATTTCGGTGACCAGAGACTCCAAGGAGCAGGGATACCCTTTGTATCCAGATTCCGTGAAACGCAAAATTCTAAAAGAACAAGCATCAGGTATCTCGACATCTTTCCATTTCGACATTTCGGCCACCGAAGGTTCGAAAGGGGAAAGGAAGGGCCCTTACATCGTGATTCCCCAAATCGTGAAACTCCAAAAGAGAGAACGCCAAGCTAGTTCTGCATTTCGTGAACTGGGATTTCGAAAGACAGAGTCCAGAAGGGAGAACGCCCGCTTCACGATTCCCCGAATCATGAAAATCCAGTGGAATATTATCATGGGTCATCATTTCAACATTCCAGGTACCGGGTACTCTAGAGGCCAGGAGTCTGGAGCTTGGGAGTCCTGACTCGCGAAACCGTGAAACGCGAAGACCCGAAAGACCAAGGGAGGAGCCAGTTGAGGCGTTGTTCCTTTTCAGTGTTTCAGAGACTAGAAGTCCAAGAGGACAAGGAACCGGGGAGAATTCATTCACAAGAGTCCTGAAACCCCCAAAATCCCGAAAGGTATGTGGGGTTAGAACGAAGATAAGAGCGCCAAGGGAAAAGGGCGTGTGCACAGATTTTGTTGAAGGCCTATGCTAGAGGAGAAAAGGGGGACCTATGGATTTGTTCGAAGGGTTCTAGCAAGAGCCCGAAAGAGCTAATTCAGCTCAGAAGAAGAACGATCCAGAGATCAGGAGGTCAGTAGACCCTGCTGAGGTAGGGGGTTTGCATCAAATAACATGGCTCATGGTTCCAATGGCAAACATTAATGGTTGAATATGTATTTTCTTGGATTTTCAAATCCGTACATTGAGTTTAAACGATTATATAATTGTATGAGTACCAACAAACAAGAGTAACTACAAATTGTAAAAACTTAATTTATCAAAAAGTACGATTTGGGTTGTTGAGACATTTTGAGGATAAGCATATTTTGAATTAATAAATCCTCATACAATAAATATCAAGTACCCACATGACATATCTTCACTTATAGCATGAGTAGTGGAAAGTGACACCTATTTCTGCAACAATCAACAAACTCAACCATATTTCAAAGATAAATGCAAGATATGTTATTTATCTAATATTTAACAATAATTCATATGAAATACTAAAGAAATGCAATGGAAAACACCCTGTTTCTAAATCCCTTATATAAGCATTAAAATGGATTAATGCAAGGTTATGGGTAGCAAGAAAGGATTAAAAATAGGGAAAGAGGATGTAAAAAAGATGACAATTTAATGACCCAACATCTACCCCAAAATGAATATGTTGCATGTCCTCATTCAACCCAATACCTTTATATAAACCAAGCTATAGGGACCCATTTGAATTTTTCTTCCAATTTTCAATGCATATAATAACCAAAACTACTTCTTGATATCTCTTTGATTTCCCAACTGAYGATGTTGATAGAATACAACACTTATTTCCCAATAGCACCTTGAAACCACATCAAACAATGACTTGACAATTAGCCTCCAACTGATTTTTATCAATTATGGTGGAGTTGCAGCAAATGTTATAGTAGATTCTATAGTGAAGTAACAAAAATGTTGTAGATACTATAGTGGAGTAATAACATATTTGAAAATTTATCTTTTTGTGAAAACAATAATCTAGATTGAGGATATTTGTGGTGAGTGTGATCATCATAATTTAACACCTCTATTTACCAAAAATCACAACAAACTAGTTCAAAGATATTAAGATATAAAAAAATAAGTTACTACAAGAGTTGCAACAAGTGTTGAAGGAGTACTAAAAAAATTTTGAAACCATTTTATCACAAAATACAAACTTGGTTTCTTTGAAATTTTGAAAGCATTCTTTTCCTATTTTGTTTCTTATCCTCACCAAAAATTATGACCATCTACTGAATAGATCTCAAGATATAAACAAATCAATTTATGCACAGTAACAACAACAATGTTATAGAAATAGTAACAACATCATGGTTATAATAGGAGTAACATCAACAATATTATAATAGGAGTAACAAAAATAAATTATAACTCATGACATGGTGATATTATGTGACTTGCTACTGGTTCTTGTGTAACAACAACAAAAATTCCCATTGTTTGTTCTTGTGTAATATTAAGAGGGCTTTTTTATGTCATTAGTGTTGGAAACTACTGTTGTCCGCTGAAAAATGAAAATTGTTGTTGTACGTACCCAAACTTAAGGATGAAGACATATTTTTTCCATCGAAATGGCTTCTATAGAAGGCTCTTGTGGGGAAACCTATTCCTCTCTAG
>JASDQU010099873.1:4642-15086 GCA_032191745.1 Picea mariana
TGTTCCACCTCACTCCACATCACCGCCATACCATTACACCTCAGCTCCCACTTGTGTGGGCCCCACGCTATCCTCCGTTTCCTCTTCCCATCCATGTTGTCAACTTGGTCACATCCACTATTCCATGATGAGTGTGCAAGTCACATCGTCGGTTTCCACATCCGCTGTCAGTCCTCCTCGCAATCATCTGACTTAGATACAGAGGGAAGAATACAGAGGTTGCCTAATTCCACAAGTGCATTACCGAATCAGGTCTTCTCGATCCTGATCAAGTAGTTATTGAAGTTAGTTAGTGGTGGTTGAACATCGTTTCCACCATAAATGGAAAGCCTGAGAAAGGACTGTCACCAAGTCAACTCAGCTACAGAACCTTTCTGAAACATGATTGCGTCTGACAAGATCTCGCTTCTGACAGGAGACTGCATGCATAGTCATCCAAGAAGCATGGAGACGTAATGACTTCAATGCAGAGACTTGGGCAGACTTCCATAGTTTTACTCTGATTATATAGGAGTCTTCCTCATATTTTGTTAAGTGTTGATGGTTGAGCTAGGCTCCCGTATTGTAAAGTTTTAATGATACTATGGTTCTTCTAGTTATGTATCTGTATTTGAGACTTCTTGTTTAACGTAATTTAACTCTTTTCATATCTCTGTGAACGACTTTGTTTGAACACACGGGCATGGAGGATCCAGTCGAGGGTAGTTGTGTTCTYKTGATGTAGGTTTGATCATAAAGACACTGCGACCATTTTTAATCCATTTTTGTTGCATCTTTTCCCTCCAACGTTGAATGACTCGGGCATGGATGATCCAGCCAGGTTGTTGTCATTGAATTGTGATATATGTTTGATTTCAGTTCARTGATAATTTCATTCAGTCCCCTGAAACTCTGAACCAATAGGATMTTGCCTTTTGCATTTTTCCTCCTTAGGCTGCTGGAAGACTGGATGTCCATAGAAGACCTATTCATTTTCCTCAATTTGTCCCCCCTACTCACCCTTATTACAACTTCCTGACTAAAGTTAGATTGAGACCTCACTTTCCTATGCATTCCATCCCAATTTTATGAGTTAAAGTGATATAATCTTGAGACTGCATCCATTAGACCACCCTTTGAAACTATTCACTATTACATATAGACTGATGGATATTGGAATTACCTCTGTAGCAATCCAGAGGTGAATTCTAGTGCTAATATTTCTGGCGCCGTTGTCGGGGACGAAAATATTTTCCCTGGGATTGAATGACAAAGCTTATTGGTTCTGAAGGTGCATCAGAACTTAGTACTTCAAGATTGCAACTGTGCACTTGGTGACTCCACTATGGTGACTCCATTTTTTCGACTCAACTGTTTCAGCTGTGGCTTCCAAGGGTAGATACATGAGGTCTGCTCCACAAATACCTTTAGAAACACCTAAAGTTGACCTAGAGAAAGTCATCAGAAGACGAAAGATCCTTCAGGAGGGTACTTAAGCTGTTGAAGTAGGTATTTCTGATGATTTTCACCATCCTCCTATAGAAAATTCAGTAGCTGTTTCTCACTTTCCTATTACACCAACTGCTGGAGCTTCTAGAAGATTAAATTTTGGGAGTGTTCCTACTGATTTCCCCTCTCCCAGTTTCACTTCTCTTCCTCTTGTTAAAGCTGTTGGCTTTTAAGAGAGGGAAACCTCTGTTCCCTCGAGTCCTGAGGCCTTTTCTCCAAATCCTCAATTATTTCCCTTTATTCCTAGGAGCACACCTCTCATCTCCCCTGTTCAAACCCCATCCCCTCCTGGTTCTCCTTCTGTTCACAATCCAATGGCAGGAGCTAATCCCCCCAAAAATAGAATGGACGTGATAGTAGCTTCAAGATATTCCCCTCTCGTTTTGCCTCTACCTCTTAATTCCCTCCCAGTTGGTGGCTACCTTAAGCATCTGCCTAATTTCACGAGGGAAGGATATATCACTACAGAGGAGCACCTTGCATCTTTATATAGTTATGATGATAACTATTTCATATTAAATGAAGATATGTGGATGAGGATTTTTGTCCATGGTCTTGATGGAGAAGCCAGAAGGTGGTTCAGATCCCTGGCCCCTAGATCCATTGATGGGATTGAGGCTTTAGATGATATATTATCAAGACAATGGGGGGATAAAAAGAACATCATGTATTATATCATAGAGTTTGAATCCCTAAAAAGAAAAGAGGGAGAGTCTGTCTCTGACTTCTCCAAAATATTCAACAAAATGTACAATAAGATCCCTATTGAGATAAATCCTACAGAGGCCTCTGCCAAATCACATATGCTAGTGCTTTTGACCCTAACTTCTGCCTCATGTTAAGAGAGAGAAGATCTACCTCCTTGGTTCATATGAAAGATTCAACCCTAAAAGTAAAGTCCAATATATTGGCAAATGACCGACTCAAGAATAAGGTTGATAGAGATATTGGAAGAGGAAGATCTGAAGCCCCAACCTCCAGTTCCTCTATCCCCCCCCACCTCAAATGGATGAAGTAACCAAGTTACTAAAATCACTTTCAGCTAGAATGGAAAGGTTGGAATTAGAAGGGAAGAAAACATATAGAAATCCTCAAAATGTTGATAACAGAGAAAAATTCAGGAGGTTGAATAACAATGCTCCTCAGATTATGCAAAGAGAACCTTGAAACAAAGATAGGGATGATCAGAAAATATAGACCCCTCTTCAAAACAACCTTGTTACAGATGAGGGTGGAGGGGAAGAAGACCTTGATCCAGAAATTCACTGTCTTGAAGACACATCCTCTTTTCCTCACTTAAATCAATCAACACAGGAGGAGTCTCTCATGGACAACCAATTAAATTAGTTGAGAAAGGAGGATAAGGCCAGTGAAATCCTGTAACTCCCCCGAGCGTTACATCCCACTTGGCCGGGCAAATGCTACTGTGTGGAACAACATCATTCTCATACTTAATTAATAACATGCATTTAAATCAAATTAAACACATTTAAGTCAGAGTAAGCACAAGATTACCACTAACATAAATAATCCCTGGCATTAACAATAATTCATATCCACAACAAAATACATGATACATATAAGCATCAAAGGCCTGCAAAAGATAATATTAAGCATAAGCTAATACTTATCTTTGAAACCATGGTAATTCCACCAACTACGTGTAGGACTTCCACGAACCTAGCAGCCTTAGACCACACTGCTCATCATTCTCAGCAGTGGGTCACCCCTGAGCTGGGACTAAGCTCCACCTAAGGCAAGGAATCCTAGTCTAGCCTGAGGTTACAGGGAAACCTACATAGAATAACTAGAAGGATTCTTTCCAGGATGCCTTCTTACACCATCTACTCATGGACTCTCATTCCCCACATGCCTGTTTCACCTGGGAGTATACACCTTCACAAGCACAGTCCATCAGTGCTTCACCTCCCTTTCTGGGTCTCGGGAATAGTCCAGATCAGGAAGTATTAGAGCTTCGTAGCTGGTGCTAGACTCTCTTTGGAAGAATACCACTTCCCAGCAGACTCCTTCACCTGGAAATAACTTCTCACAGGCCTGACAGACTGCCTCTTCAATTAAGGGCCTTAAAACCCTATTCTTCAGTGCCTTCTGAATCAATTCCCACACGGTGAGGATAACCACAACACAACTCCACTTAGGAAAATAGAAAAAAACAACCTACAGATAGATCGGGCAACCACGAGGCTCCACACGAACATACAATGGTCCCCAAGCCACACACAGTCAAGCACTATGCGACCGCAAAAGTCCACTAGAAACATAGACATGGGCTTCCCAAAACTAGTGACAGATAGATGCTACAGTATAACAAAGCTCAGTAATTACGGGACATTCGGTTTTCCCCAACCAACAATACAGGATAGACTCATGACTCAAGTTTTGGGGACGCATGAGGGTGTACAAAGATCCCATGCAGAGACTTAACGGTTCAGGTAAGGATTCCCTAGAACAAACAACGAAACAAAGGTCGATCCTAGACACCCGCGAGTTCAGACGGAGGATGGAGAATGGGAGGAGGAATTCCCATCATGGATCAACTCAACAGTTTTAACTACACGTGCTTGGGTTGACACTTGTCACCCATGAAGCTCGTTCCTTCCCATTTGGAAGTCACTCATCCTTCCAAAGAGCTTAGGATAAAACATCACATTTACATGGCTTTTGGAATAATATTAAAATATTATTCCCAAGGACTTAAGCCCCTAGGCTCAACACTTAGCCTCTCTTTCCAACCTTCTAGCCCCCCAATTCCTTACCCACTCTATGGAAGCTTAGTTCCGCATCACTCATTCATCGTGGTCGGTCTACACACAGTGGTGTTTATATTTTTATTAATGTTCTGCATGATTACATATACAAAAGCAGGCTCTCGGCCTTAACACTTAGGCTCTCTGACCTAATAACACATAAGCCCACCATCTTATATAAAATTGGCTCACCAGCCTATAAAACATAATTACAATTCATAATGCAAGCTTTATACTTCATAGACATGATTTACAATAGGGCTTGGCTTTGGGGACATTACAATCCCCTCCCCTTATTTTTGCACTATCCTCAATGCAACTTTACACTGCATCTGCAAGCTTTTCAAAATTTTCAAAAAGATGTGGGTACTCTGCCTGCATAACATCTTCATGCTCCCATGTCACTTCCTCAGGACTGTACCAGGTCCACTGGACCTTTACAAGCCCTATAGCTCGATTCCGGAGCTATTTGTTTTTCCTGTCCAATATGTGCATAGGATGCACTTGCAGGACACCTTTTTGTTCCACCTGAATCACATTCCAATCGATAACATGATTAGCATATGGTATATATTTCTTAAGAAATGAAACATGAAACACATTATGTATAGTCATGGATGTAGGTAATGCAATCATATATGCAACTGGCCCAATCCTTTCCAAGATTTCAAATGGCCCATAAAATATGGCTGCCAACTTGGCGCAACTTCCCAGCTTCAGGGAACTCCTGTTAGCTTTCACTTTCAGGAAAACATGATCACCCACTTTGAACTCTCTATGGGTTCTGTTCTTATCAACATAACTTTTCTGCCTATCCTGGGCAACTTTCAAATTCTGCTTAATTTTTATCATTTGGTCCTCCATCTCCTTGAGCAACTCTGGCCCAACTACTGTTCTATCAGCTGGATTATCCTAGCTCACTGGAGTATTGCACTTTATTCCATAAAGTGATTCAAATGGGCTCATCTTCAATGATGCATGATACCCATTGTTATAGGTGAATTCTACCAAGTGTAGGTAGTCTTCCCATCTTGATGGTTTGTCCATCACATACATTCTCAGTATGTCTTCTATTACTCTGTTCAACCTCTCTGTCTGTCCATTAGACTCAGGATGATAAGTTGTACTAAAGTTCAGATTCGTTCTGAATCCTTTGAACAACTCTTTCCAGAAATTCGAGGTGAATTTTGAGTCTTTGTCAGACACAATCGTTTTAGGAATTCCGTGCAATCGTGCCACTTCCTTCATGAAAATATCAACAACATCTGCTGCCTTGCGAGTAGTTTTCAGTGGAATAAAATGGGCAGCTTTTGTAAGCTTGTCCACCACCACCATGATCGAATCATGCAGCTTGGCTATTTTGGGCAATCCTATAATAAAATCCATTGTCACTACTTCCCACTTCCACTTAGGAATAGGTAAAGGTTGCATCAACCCTGTTGGGTGCCTATGCTCAGCTTTAACTTTGTGGCACTCCATACATCTGGCGATGTATTCATCGATCTCTCTCTTCATACCCGGCCAAAAGTAATGGCTCTTGACTGTTGCTACTATTTTATGATATCCAGGGTGCCCTGCATAAGGCACATTATGCATCTCCTGCAAAATCATCTGTTTCAAGGACATTGGGTACAAAAATTCTGTTCTTGTACAACAGTATTCCATCTGTTTCCAATTTATAAATTTCCATCTTCTTTGGCATCTTACCCTACTGTATCTTGGGTACCAATTCTCTGTACTACATATCTACATTTGCAGCCTCCATAATTTTTCTTTTAATATCAGTCTGATACATGCTAATGGCTGTAGCATGTAATTCATGCACCCTCCTACTGAGTGCATCAACCACTTTATTCTCCTTTCCTTTGATATGCTTGATCTCAAAGTCGTATTCACACAGAAATTCCAGCCACCTACTTTGTCTAGCATTTAAGGTTGGCTGATCAAACAAATATTTTAGACCGTTGTGTTCTGTTCTCAATTCAAATCTCCTTCCCATGAGGTAATGTCTCCATTTCCTCAGAGTGTGAACGATTGCTGCCAACTCCAAATTGTGAGTGGCATAATTATTTTCGTGCTCTTTCAGCTTCCTAGACTCATAACAGATTACAAATCCATTCTAACTGAGAACTCCTCCCAACCCTTCTTTACACGCATTTGTGCACACCATGAAATCCACATTTGGATCTACAATCCTCAAGATTGGAGTGTTGGTTAACAACTGCTTCAATCACTGGAAACTTTTCTCACACTCTTCAGTCCACTGAAACTTTTTCTCCTTCCTTTGCAAGGAAGTGATAGGGTGAGATATATTTGAGAACCTTGCAATAAACCTTCTGTAATAGCCCACTAGACCCATAAAGGATCTAAATTCTGCCACATTCCTTGGCACTAACCATTCTCTGATGGCCTCAACCTTCTCAGGATCCATGGCAATCCCTTGTTCTGAAATAATGTGCCCCAAGTAATGGATCTGCCTTTGATAAAATGAGCATTTGCTTAACTTGGCATACAACTTGCCTCTGACTTGGAATACACCAAAATTTCATCCAGGAAGATTATGACAAACTTGTCTAGATAGTCCCTGAATACACCATTCATCAAGCACATAAAAACAACAGGTGCGTTCGACAACCCAAATGGTACCACTGTGAACTCGTAATGACCATACCTTGTTCTAAAGGCGGTCTTTTTGATGTCTTCATCCTTTATTCTTACCTGGTGATATCCCGATCTGAGATCTATCTTCAAAAATATTTTCGCACCTTTCAACTGATCGAAAAGATCGTCGATCCTCGGCAGAGGATACTTGTTCTTGAGAATTACTTTGTTCAACTGTTTGAAATCAATGCACAGCCTCAACGTCCTGTCCTTCTTCTTCATGAACAGGACTGGGGAACCTTAAGGTGACACGCTTGGGAAAATGTACCCCTTCTTTAGAAGATCTTCAAGCTTCAATTGCAACTCTTTCAGCTCTGGCGTACTCATTGTATAAGAAGCTTTCGACACTGGAGCTACTCCAGGAATCAAATTTATAGAGAAATCGATATCTCTCTTTGGAGGTAGTCTGGGTACCTCCTGAAATACATCTTCAAACTCTGTTAGTATCGCATGGTCTCCAATCTTTAAGACTTCATCTCTGCATGCTTCCTCCACATGGGATGCAAACAATTGACAGCCTTTTCTGTAGCACTTCTTTAGCTGCATTGCTAATATTTCTTTAACAATAATAGCTCTAGGAATTCCTTGGACTATTTTTCAATTCCCCTCCTCATCCAAGCATGTAAATTTCTTGTTACGAAAGTCCAAGAGGGCATGGTGCTGGTCCAACCAGTCCATTCCAATTAAAAAGTCATAAGAGCCTAAAGGAATAATATTCAAATCGGCCTTCGTGCTCAGTCCATTCATGTCTACAGGACAGGACTTGACTAACTCCGTGACTTTCCTCTTGGTTACTGTAGCTAGCTGCACTACCCAAGAATTTTTATGTTTGCTTCTTATCAAATGAAAACTTTCTACCACTCTAGGGTCTATATAACTATGGATAGCCTCTGAATCAACTAAAATAGTAAATGGTTGGTTTTTAATCATACCTTCTACTTCAATAATCTTCGATTGAAATTCAGCGTGCTTGTTATCTAGGGCCGCATAGATCCTTGGCATTCTACTGCCCATGTCCTCCACTGTTTCATCTTGTTGAACATTATGGAAAACTCTTGCTTTGCCACTTTTATGGGGACAATCTCTGTACTTGTGGTTCTCTTTACAACCCCAACAGTGAATGGGCGTCTGTCTCAACCTTTGTTCTCCCACTTCAGCCATTATTAGCTCTCTAAACGATGGATGTCCTTGAGGACTATTTCTGAAGAAGGGAGGTTTGTTTCCCTTCTGCCTCTGTTCTTTCCTAAACTTCTTCTGGTCAACCCAAGCCTTTCGAAAGGTATGTTTTTCTCTTTGCTGTTCATATAAACATTTCTCTCTTCTTATTGTTTCTTCCATAGTCTTAGGATCATCATACTGAATCTTATCCCCAATAGGAGGCGGTAATCCACTTAGGTACCTTTGAATCTTGATAGACTCATCTTTATTGAATGGAACATACTTCAGTAATTCCAAAAAATTTTGTTCATACTCATCAAAGGTCTTTTTGTCTATCTTGAGTTCGAAGAACTCTTTCATCTTTCTGTCATAATATCTTTTAGTTAAGTATTTCCTCTCGAAATACCTCTTGAATTCCTTCCATGTGATATCATTCTCTCTAACGTGTCGCACTTGTTGTTGAGACCCAAAATTGACATACCCATTACCCTATTATACTCTTCATCTATACCTTTTTGGCCTACCTAAGCTTGGGTGAATGACAAGAACGCTACCATTATCCAGTGATAAGGTCATAAGGTAAAGTATGGTTAATTCATGCATTTTGTGGTTTATTGAGTTAGGGAATTAAATATTTCATGTACTAATGCTTCAATTTTCCATGTATAATCTTTGACCTCTAGATAAATCCAGCCTTCCTGTACCAACTCAACTATCCGGTACTTGCGCACCAAGACTGCCACTGTCTGAATCCGGTACCAAAACGTGTCTGGTAATAAAATCTCATCTGTTGCGATCCGGTACCAACGACCATGGACTGTCGTGATCCGGTACCACCATTTGCGCACTGTTGTGATCCGGTACCATCTACCTGTGATGATCTGGTACCAATATAGAGAGCCGAATGTACCAAGTTTAGCTCCAGATCGTCCAAGACAATTAGTGGATGTTTATTTGCTTTAGCAAGGATATGTTAGAATATTTTGTTGATAGCCTCATTGATGCSGACGCACGCTCCCTCCATAACCCACAGGTCAAAAGGTCCATGTTAGCACATGATCTTTTCTTTAYYACTGGCCCGAAGAACTGTAAATGGCTCTTCTATTTCCCTATCAGGAAATTTTCACCCACAAMAAATCCTCGTGGGATCCCCTTTTTGAACTTAGGAGATCGGATTTCACKCTTTTGCGATTCCTGCGGTCAAGCGCCGGTCTCTCGAATCTCCGATACTSGACAATAGTCAACRCTGACCCTCTCTCTTTCCTTTCGGGATTTACCTTATCGCGATTTTAGTGATCGCGATGTCGAGTGACTTGTATCCTCGACTCCCGAATCCTGATATGYCGAAACTCCGATGTACTCGTGAGCTTTGAATTTTCAACCACTTCCACCCCGTCGGGATTTCGGACTTCGCAATATCGTGAATCCTAATGCAATGTATTCGGAACTTCACCCCACAAAACTGTGAAACGGTCAACATCCTTTGACCCGCACCGACAATGTGCCACCTGTCCACCTCACTTGACTCTCCTAGCCCCACACTGTCCTTTCAACTATCGGGACTTCGCGTTTCGTGATTTCACGATTCCCGTTGCAAAGTTACGAGACTTCCACCTACGAAACCCCGATACAGAAAGTCACGCTTAAATCCAATGACCCTCACTGCCTTGGATCGATGGTTCTATCCCTCCTGAGCTTAGAACCTCTGGGAATACTTATCGTATCTCCCCTGCTCTTCTGTGAGATCTAACTGCTCTCCCAACTGGCATCTTCAACTCGATGGTCCTTCCACTTGAACAAATACTCAAAGTATTCTTTTCTTTTGGTCTTCTTACCAATTTGTTTATCCAGTATGCGCTCCATCTGTGGCTTTTCTGCAACTAGCATTTTCTTTCGCCACTGCACCTCCGACTGTTCATTTTCTGCTCCTGCTTCCTCAGGTTTATATGGTTACAAATTTGAGACATTGAATATCAGAGAAATTCCAATCCCATCGAGTAATTCAATCTCATAAGCATTTGCCCCAAATTTTCTCAATAACTTACATGGTCCGATTTTCTTCATTTTCAATTTATTGTGTGTTCCTCTCGATAACCTTTCCTTTCTCAAATGTATGAGAATCAAATCATCAACTTCAAACTGAAGTTGTCTTTTGTGTTGATCTGCTCTGCACTTATACTCTTGATTTGAATTTTGCAATTGATCCTTCACTTGGCTGTGAAGTTCCTTCATTGCCTCTGCGAAATCTTCTGCACTAGCGCTCCTAGTCGCAGTCTGTTCTGAATCTCTCAGCTCAGAAACTCCTCTTGGCTGCATGCCATATACAATTTGAAATGGACTCTGCCCTGTGCTTCTGTTTACTGAGTCAT